>VZRZ01002792.1:14951-112745 GCA_013398175.1 Climacteris rufus | reverse complement strand
CGGCCGCCCCCCGCCAGTCCCTGAGCTGTGGCCCTTTCCCGGTGGGCGTCCCCGGCCCAGGGCGGCCCTGGCGGCCCAGCAGCCGCAGGANCCAGGCGGTGCCCGGGCCCTCAGTGCCCCGAGTGCCCCGGTGTCCCCCGTGCCGGGCCTGCGAGCAGGGCGGGAGCAGCCCCCGCGTGTGCCGAGGTGCAGAGCCGGCCCTTGCCCTCCCCAGGCTCCTGCTCCGAGCCCTCCCCCAGGCAGCGGGGCGCTGCTGGAACGCGGCCGTGTCCGGCTGCGGGGGAAGGAGCCGGCTGGGGAGGGGGCAAGGCGGCGATGTCTGTGCCGCCGGCGGCTGCTGAGCAGCGCAGCACGGGGCGGATGGTGCTGGACATCCCTGAGCCGCTCCTGCCTCCCCCGCTGCACCGGGGATTTCCCCCCAGCGCCGCCGTCCCTGCTCCGCTGCCATCCGGGCGCTCCCCAGGGCTGAATCCCAACCTCGGCCAAGCCTTCAGCTCTGCGCCTGCACCGGGCACGTCAGGCTACAGCCTTGTGCTGTTTTCAAACATTATCCCGTTCCTACAAAATTAATGAAACATTTGAATTATTCACTTCAGTTTCATAGAACAAGAGTGAGCAAAACCGGGACTCGGCTCTGAGGGAGTTTATGTGGAGTTGAGTTGTGCTTTTCAGGTGCAGATTTTAATGTTCTTCTTAAACAAAAATGCAGCACATCTTTGCTTTTTATTTTTTCTTTTACTTTATCTGCGCTCGACTACATATCTCTGCTTTAAAGAGCTGCTGGTTTGAAATTAGATTGAAAATCTTGTGATGGTACCAACCAGCTTCATAGGATGCAGAGACAGCTCTCAAAGCTGAGAAAAACAGAAGTAATTGAAATGGAAATTCATAATCCAACCCCTTATTATCTAGAAATCTCAGTGCCATATGTATATATATATAAATGTGAAACTTTGTTATATAGGAATCTCAGTGCTTTCAGTCTGCACAAGCCAGATAGTTTGAAAACACGACCCAAATAGAAACAAACAAAACCCAAACCATCCAACCAAAAACCAAAACCAAAAAGCCCCTCACAAACAAATAGCAACAAAAATTCCTCATATTTTACAGCAATGTCACCCACAGCACTGTGGTAAGGGGAAGATTAGCAGAGAGAGTTCTGTATTTTATGACATGGGACAAAGAATCTTAAGCCATATTTTCTTCTCTTGTATAATTTCAACATTAATTGCTAGCAAGCAAATAAGCCATTATCTCAGCTATATGATTAGGTCTTAATATACTTACTAAAAAGACATAACAATACTCTAGACATTTCTCATTTTGGTGCAAGGGACTGAGTGGACATCTTTTGAAATGCCACATTCCCATAATATAAAGTGATTTTTTTACCTAGGAACGATCATGTCAGTGTCTGTGTAAGAGCAGTGCTGCAAGCTGTGATGATGAACAGCAAGTACCAGTGTGTTCCTCTGTCTTAAACTGCCCTGGGATGTGGCATCTAACATAAATTAAGTACTTCAGCCTCCTTTTTCATTGCCAGGGCCAGTCTCTGGGAGTCTGGAAGGATGATTTGCTGGATTTGAAAAAAAAAAACTTAAGTTCCATTAAGCTTTTGTAAAACTTTGCATTGCAAATTAGGACAAGATGTTGCAGACCTGGAAGTCTGCTGTATTTCATTTCAGAAACTGTTAAATGAGAGCATTTCAAACATTTTTGAAATGAGATGCAGTTTCTGAGCTCCAGGCTTAGTTATTTCACAAACTCTTTCCCTTCTGTGAAGTCTTAAAGCTAAACAAGCTTGGAGAAGCCTTGAGAATTGAAACTTCTGTGGCAATCCATAGAACTGAAGAATTCAGCTATGACTGTATTTATAAATTTATTTTCGTCCACAGTCACTCTTTATATTCAGATAGTCATTAAATTTGTGTATTGTGCTCACAAGCAGTGATTCATGCTTCAATACAAGACTAAGGTTACAAATGCAGTATTTCATGTAGTGTTCACTGATCATAAATGTGATTTAATCTCGTGTTGGTGGGTTATTCAGGGAAGTTCATATGGTGGCTGTATTCAGAGAAATGGGGATTTATTGGCATATTTAATAAGTTTTCCCTCCTAACATTAACAATGAGGCATGGCTTAGATTTTTGAGGTGAGGAGGCAGGTTTCTTGAAATATTTACATGTAGATGTTGTGCCCATGTTTGTTTCTTGGGGTGAATGCAGCAGCATTTCCACTGCTGGTAGCCAGAATACTTTCTTGACTTCCTGCCAGTCCTGAGGTGCTAAACAGAATTCCAGGTCAGAATCTTTATGTATGACAACTCCCAGAGAACAATTCTGAGCTGCAGGTTTCATTTATCTGTACAGAGAAATAGAAAATAAAAGAAAATATGTACATTTCAAGTGGATGAAGTGTTTGGGGGCTACTCTTCGTGTTTTTTCTCCATTTTTTCAGCCATTGACACATCTTTCCTTGCCCCAAGTGAACATAAATTCCAGCAATTTATTTCCTCCACTTCACCCATTATCATTTCTTCCTTTCTTCCCTTCTCTTTTTCTCTCCCCTGTGATAAAGACAGGCATAGCCACACTCTAAAAGCAACCCAGCAAAGAGAGAACAAAGTCTTGAGACTAAAACTCAGAAACTGAGGTTTGTAAGTTATAAAAAAATAATAATACAGTCTCATGACTGTGATGGAGTAATTATTGGGAAAGAGTGCAAAGGCAAAAAAAGAAAAGGCCGAGACATCACCTAGAAAACAAAAAGCTTTAATATTTTGGCTTTAAAAGGAGTTTCTGTGTGTAAGACTTGAGATCTGCTATGGAATTCTTTCAGAACAAGTATTTAGTTTTAATTAGCAGGGTGGTATCTTGGTTAATGGCATTCTTTGAATTCTTCAGTGGCTGTAAGGAAAAACATAGAGGAAAAGGAGCCGCAGGAGATGAACGCGCTTTCCCAATTTCCCAAATTAAACGTTCCAAGTGTGCATGCTCATGGGGTTTGACTTTAAACTGTCTTGTTGATTGAAAGAGCACAAAGAGTGTTTATGGGAAGGCAGTGGCGCATCGGGGGGTGGTGCCCATCCCCTCAGTGCTGCAGGGGGCAGTCCCCGAGCCTGCTGACAGCTCCGGGGCACTGCTGCCCTGGCACTGCTGCCCTGGCACTGCTGCCCTGGCACTGCTGCCCTGGCACTGCTGCCCTGGCACTGCTCGGGACGGGACTGCCTTGCCTGCAGATACTTTGTGCTTCTGTGAATTTATCAAAAAAAAAAATAAACAGGAGATTCTACTAAGACTGCATGAAAGTGCTGTGCTTGGAGAGGCAACAGTGATTCACTGTGTATTTTCAACTTATCTATTTGGTAAATTTTCAGTTTATCTATTTCTTGTCTAACTACAGGCTTGGCTTGCACAACGGAGGGTATGCAGTGGGAAGTAGAGTCCTGCTAATTCAGTGTAAATACCTTTTGTCTGCTCTTTATACATGGAATACATATGTAATGAATAATAACCCGCATGGACTCAGACTGCTGCTCCACCCAGCTCAGTATCCTGCCTCCACAAGTGGCCAAGGCAAGAGTAGAAAGTCGGCAGTGTCCTCAGAAATCCTAAAGGAGTCTACATTCAATATGCAAAACTAAAACCCCTCTAATAGCCCTCCATAAAACTGAACCAACTACATGCTTAGCTGACTCCAGTTACTGCTAATGCAAATATTGATAGAATTCAAAACTGTAGGCTTCTGGAATTAACAGATTCATCTGATTAAATGAATAATAAATCATCTCATGTTACTCCAACAGTAACACATTTAGTATTTGCATATGGTGTGAATGAAAGTTGTCAAAGACATGCAAACTAGAGGTTGAGAAATGCACTTTCTAAATAAACAGAGATCTTGAAATAGAAAAGCCAGTGTAGACTTGGTCTGTGCTGACACCCAAACTGCATTTACACATTTCTCTGTTTAGTTCCCCCCACAAAAAAAAAAACTTTGGGGAAAACCTTTTCAGACAGTTCATGGAGAACTTCCAATATCACGTTCCCTTAGTCCTCAGAACAAAGTTGTATCACTCATGAGATCTACTCCTTATGCTATGTATACACTCAAAATACACACTGTAAACTGAATAAATAACTCTATAAAAAAGCTGTAACAGGTCACAAATGCCACTGTGGTCTTAAAAGGGGTCATGTCTAATCTTTTTGTTATTTTCATAAATAAATACTATATTCTATGGTTTATCATTTTGAGACTGTTCAAAACAGCTTAGTCACAGTGAACTCCAGTGAGAGATAACAGCCTAAATGCTCAAAAATAGCAATTCTACACAACTACATTTTTTTACCCTCCGGTGCTGTTTGTAATTTGGGAGTCTCTGTAATGTCTTCATCTTGGAATCTAGTCCTAGGAACAGGATTTTAAAATTCATTTTGATACTTGAAAAATACCTTGTGCTTTTGTCAGAGAGGAAGACAGAAAGATGGGAAGGCTTGGAAATTTCTGTCAATTGCTAATAAAGCTCAGAAATTTCTGTCAATTGCTAATAAAGCTCTAGGGAGAAGATAGAATTCTCTAAAGAGGGAAACAAGTGGGGATGGACTCTCCAAAGACACTGAGTGTGGAGTCAGAGCAGTCCTGAGAAAGGGGCTGTGGTCTCGTGCTGCCCACTGAAGGCATCTATATTTTTTCCTTCTATCAGCAGCAGGCTGCACTCAATCTTTATCAAGGAGACTGAACACAGCTTTGCAAGCAAACAGGGGTGTGGATTTTTCAGCTTTCACCTGTGTGCAAGATTGTAACGAGGCTCTGATATTTGGCCAAGCAGCAGCTCCTTTAAAAACTGTGTCTGGAGGGAGCTGTGTGTGTTTGCAGTCTCAGCCCTGAGTGGGGTTGGCTGCCGATTCTATCACTCCTGGCAAATTGCAGCATGTATGGTATGGCTCTGGAGTCCTGGAGCAGGAGGCAGAAGTAGGCATGAGCAAGTTAAGATGATGGTCTCTCTCTTGTTTAATTCATAAAGTTCTTGCTAAGTCCCTGTAGGAAAGGGAGAGGTGCAGGGAAAGAAATTGTCTTTACTCAGAGCTCAGTAATTAAGACAAAATTTTCTAATTTGCTTGTCTAAACTTTAAAGGTGCAATAGGGAGAATTTGTAGGAGATCAGGACACATTTGAGAACCCAGTAGGGTCCTGTGGTTTGGACATTAACATAGAAGTCCGAAAATTTAAATTTTGCTCCCTGGCTTTGTAGATGATTTTCTTTCAGTGAGTTATTTCATCCCTCTGTTTTCTCACATCAATGTGTTAGTGCTGGGCATTCTTTTTACTGTTTTCTTCTATCAGAACTGTTTCCTGGTATTTTTAGTGGACAGTGGATTCTGCTATGATACATACAAAATAAATTAATAAATGCAAAATCAGGCTCAGCCTTTGGGCGCCGAAGTGTAAAGTCAGATTGTTTGAACTTCTGGGTGCACATTCTTAGGAATTAGGTTTCAGGATGAATGAACCTATTCATCTTTCACAGCCTTTAAGACTCTACTTACCTATGGAACTTTCCAGTATCCTCTGAGACTTGCAGGCTGCTGTTGATTAAGATGAAATGTTTTTTTTGTGAATACAGCACATGTTTTTTTAGTGCATGCTAAATATTGCTATGGTTAAGTTGAAATGAGGAACAGGCATGCTGCACCATATTGTTATTTGCTGTGAAGTGATTTAACAAATGTTTGAACAGCTGTGCTGGGCAGACCCAGTTGATATAAGTAGTGGAATCACGAGAGCTGGTGGTTTGGTTGTTTACAGTGGAAAAGGAGCAATCAAATAATTGTCTGCCAGGGTGCAGGACTCTGTATGAATGAAATAGGAATTAAGGTAATTTAGGATAATGTCTGTCAAATACAGTTTTGCATATAATGAGTTTTATTAAAGATGCACTTTTCTGATCTTCCAGAAAAGGTGATAAAGTTTTGGCTACTTCAGCAATCAAGACAGGAAAATTGCCTTGGAGAAGAGTCAGGAGAGTTGCTGATCTTTGTATTACTTAACAAAACCCCTTTTGTTCCAGAAATGAACAATCTCTGAACTGCAATTCTGGGTGGACCAACAAAGTGACTGCCACAAAGGTTGATCATTTGCAGCAGAAAAACACTTCTGTGGATGGCACCCTTTGCCATGGAAAGGTTCTGCTCTGCACTACTCTTAGCTTGCCAGTTTTTCAATAATGAGGTAGGTGAAAGAAATACAGTCTATATACAGTAATGAGTAGTATTAAATGAACAGCTGGCATTCCTGGCATGCCACAAACTCACCAAACAGGAAAAGAAAATAAGGGTAGAATATTTTAATGGGTTTTACTCCTAAAAATGGAAACCAAATATCCAGATCATGAAAACCCCACTTGAACTTTCTGCTTGTGGTCTGACTTCTGATAAGAACTAATTTATAAGGACAGATTTGACAGTAGACAGCCACTGTGACTGTGGGCAGCCAGTCCTAGTGGAGTTTGGCTTTTCAGCTTGCAGCAAAATGCACCAAATGAACACCCTGAATTTTAGCATGGTGGTGAAACTCTTTGAAAGTCTGAACACTGATTTTGGTGCCAGAATCGATCTTGTATTAGTATCTGATTGCCAGGGCTCAGGTTTTGCAAGAGAAGAATCAAAAGGTTTACTGGTGGCAAACACAGTGGATTGTTCAGGGTACACTTGTGGTCTGGGAACCTGAAATTTTGGAGGTGTGTAGGGACAGTGGCAATGCAGTGAATCCACCCTTGTCCCTCTAGTGTGTTCTGCCCTCCTGCCTCCTTTTTTCACTGTATTACATTGCTCAGGCTTCTGAGCACTTCCTTAGGCTTTTCATAAAGAAGAAAACATGAAGTGGAACATAAAAAGGATTTTCTTGTGCTAAGGGGAATGGCATACTGAGGTGTGCTTATTGCCAGATTGATCTTAGCAGAAAACAATCCTCTCCAGCAGCATTCAGAGTGACTGAGATGTCTTTATTGCAAGGAATGCTATGTAGCAATAAAAAATTCAGTAAAGTTTGTAGTGCTGCTATCATAACTGAGACATTGTATTTAAATAAAATAGCACTCCTGTTATGAGGGCACACTGTAAAATGAGTTATCAACCAAAAGGAAGAGTTGAGCTGGAATTTATTTTTTCTGAAGGATAAAAGCTGTCAGATTGTGTCCTGGTCCTGTGGGGGTGTTCCAGGTAGCTGCTTACTGCAGAGTGAGCTCAGTCAGTGGCTGTGGGTGCAGAGGCTCCATTAGTGATGTGTCTTCACAATTATTCTGCTTTGGAGGGCAGCCCATCAGAACTTCAGGCTTTGAATTAATTGTGTTTATCATGGAAGCTGAGAGAGAGACATAATCAAGACATCCCCATGCCTACTGCCATCAAGGCAAGGCCTTGGTGCATCTCAAGGTGGGCTCGAATAAGTCACTGAGGAAGCTTGTGCTGCAAATCCCCCAATAGTGTCCACTTGGCCAGTTAAAAAGTGTCTGTGTGTGCTCTTTTGTTCCTCTTCTTTGTAGTGTAAGTAAATTCCAAACTGGAAACGTAGCAAAATTTGACTTCATGGCTTTGACCATTGGTTTAACACATTTTCAATCTGTGTTAAAGATTTCTGTACTTTTCTTTTAGTTTTCCTAGTACAGCCTTTTCTATTTCAGCTTTTTTTTTTTTTTTTGAGTTAATACTTGGTCTTTTAATGAGCCACAAAATTGTTCACATAGAAAATCAGGGGAGAAATCAGTAATATCAAGGTAAGTGGTGATGCACATGTCTTGATGAACTTTAATGGTACCAATTTCAATAATGCTTTCACTGTTAGATAAAAGCTGGCCTGCAGATAATGAATCTGCCTTCAGGAAAAGCTAAGACATAATAGACTGAAAAAAGCATTTGTCTTAATTATGGTAATTATGTTAATTTAGGCTTTAAATAATAAGAGCCTGGCACTTTATATATTTAATATTTCAGTTAACTGTGAGCATTAAGGAAAAGGAGACATCTACAGATACAGATTCACTCCAGGATTTCATTTAAGAAATGCTAAGAAGCTTTCTGGGAAAAACATCAGTATGAAGAAAAGAGATGTTGGCGGGCTGTTACAAGTTCCTCTCTCACAAACACAGATCCAACCAGGCCATCAGATTTGCAGGTAGAGCACTGCAGCCTGTTTAGAGTAGCTGAGGATCTGACCTGTAAATCCTCAGTTTCTTCCACTGCTTCCACCTTCTGAGCCAGTTTTGTCTCAGCTGCTCCCCTATCCAGTGGTGGGAATCTGAGACTTATTGTGCTGCATCTCCCTGGCAGGATTAGAGCAACCTCAAGGCTACTTCCTTCAAAATCAATCTGTGAACAGAGCTTTCTTTGCAGTGAAATGTCATCTTTATGAATACAGAAAGATGAAAGTTATAATCCCTTGTGAATCTATACCCATATGGGCCTAAGTATCCTGGAAATTTTTGTTTTTTCTGCTCCATATGTAGTAATTATATTTGCTCAGTTCGTTCTGCATGTTTTCCAAAACTTTGTTCTCGAACCAAGCTATAGAATCTCCACATTCACATTTCTTTCCTGCACAAAACGTAATGAATGTTTAGCAGTAATGTATAAACTTACTGATTACCTGACTGATTAAACATAGCAGATTCCATCCAGAAAGTTATATTTCCTTTGTGAAAACCCAGTCTTATTCTGTAATTATAAAACAGACTTAAAAGGTGTGTAGATGTGGCACTCAGGGACATGATTTAGAGGTGAACTTGGTAATGCTAAGTTAATGCTTGGACTCAATGATCTTAGGGGTCTTTTTCAATCCAGAGTATTCTGTGATAGGTGGTACTTTAGGGAAGTGCAACCATAATCTACCAAAATCCAAAGTTATTTGTGTATACAGTGGCTTGTTTCATAGAGAGAGAACTAGGCTATGGCTGCATTTTTGCCACTCATTAAAAACATCATTCATTACTCAGTCTTTTTTTTTAAAAAAGCATTTTATTCTCTTTTCTATCTGAGCAAACAACTGTCTTCCAAGCAACCAGTTCATATAGCATACTTTCAGCATATGACATTAAAAGATGGTAATTAACCTGTTATTGCTCAAAATCACAGAAAGTGGTTGGTGCCTCAGTTTCTAGGAGTGCAGGAGCTGTAAGGCCTGATGTGGCTGTTGAAAGGTGAAATCCAATTACCATGTCCCACTTAAGAGATTCCTGACTGAAGTTTGGTTTTTGGATGCCTTTACTGACCAGAATGTTTTATCTGCATAGGAAATTTGTTTCTTATTATGGGACTGCCAAAAGCAAACAAAAGAAAATCCAATTGCCTTTGTGACTCCTTCTCTAAGTGCCAGACCATGTTTGGGGTTTGTGATGTAGAGAAATTTAAACTCAGACTGATTCTATTGCTTTCAAAAACTTTATTCCTGGAGGTAGCAAGAGTAAGTGGGAGTGTGATACATACTGACCTTAGAGAAAGGAATATATTATGTCTGCAGTTCAATGTGTCATAAAAGTAAAATAAATTGAAAACCAGTTTGATTTTCCAGCCTTGCCAGATGCACCAATGCAGGGACAATGTGAGTGCTGGGCTATCTTGACAACATTGGTCCAGAAGTTCAAAAAAAAAAAGTGACAAAACTGTATGCCAGTATTCTCTGACATTTTTTCAATAACCAGCTTGAGAAGGACAATGAGAGCATTGAATCTGTGGCTGAATTAAGCAGGTACTTCATTCTAGATATCTCCATATTTGAGGGTGCATTAGCTGGAAAACCAGGGAAGGAAACGAGAGGAAACCTGTGAATCACAGCATTTGTTACTTGCACGTTTAAAAGACTGTAGATTTTATAGGGTTAAAGTAACTAAGTAAAGTAACTAAAATGTATGAACTGGAAGTTCCTGAAAAAGACCCTGAGTCATACATCTTTAATCACTGTCTAACTGGATTACCCACTGCACTCCAGCTGAATATCTCAGAATCATTATTTGGTTTTATCCTCTCCACATTCCTATAAACTACAGCACAAGATAAACTAAGGAAGTAGGTGATTTCAGTGACCACAGTCTGCAGATAAACCTAGGCTGAAGGCAGCAGTGGATGAGGTGCTGCTCCAGCAAGAGGAGCTGCCCTGCAGGCCATGTCCTGTCCTTGGGCCATTGGTGCCGTGTTCCAGCTGGGCTGCCTCCTCTCTCCAGCAGACAGGCAGGAGCCTGCATTGCTTTTTCACTGTCTTGCCTATAAATGTATTTCATACTGCTCTTCTCTGGAGACAAATCCGTTTGGGTCGGGCTCTTTTCCCAGTGGAGGCAGGAGGAATTACTGCTGCAATTTGTGCAGAAACTCGGTACTTCCAACACCCTTAGCACTGTAGCTGCGCAGCAAACAGCTGGGGCCTGCTTTCTGAGCCACCACTGAGGGTGCCTGGGGTGATTTGGACTCTCCCAGACAAGCTGCAGTTACTATAACATGTACAACCTCACAGAAATATTTTAGAAAGGGAGCTGAAGCTCCAGCGATTGAGGCTCAGCTGCAGGAAGCAGTAAGGAAGGTTTGTGCAGGGTCTGAGCAGCTGCACAGCTTTGATGGGAGCAGAGGATGGCGTTCCTTCAATTCCCTACCTGTCCTACAACCTCCAGCTACCTCAGCAAGAGCAGTGCTGCTTTACATCCCTCTGCACCAACTGCTGCCCGATTCCCTGGCACATTCCTCCCCAAGTGAACCCTGCAGTTCCCTCAGAGGGCTTCTCCATCACAGCCAGCTGCTGTCTATCTATCTGTCCATCTATCTCAGTCTCTAATCTGGGCTATAAAGCAGGCCCATTTTCCAGGCAGTGTTTACTGAAAACACAGGAGCGTGCCTGGCTCCCTTGGCCATTCCTCCTCCGTCCCTCCCACTCGCTGGCAGCCTGGGGAGGTCAGGCTGCAGGACTCTGCTGCTGCCTTTGGGAGAGGTGCAGTGAAATCACCAACCCATCAGCCCATTAACCCTGACAGGTTTGCAGTGCCTTCCTCTGAGCTTAAGGGAGTTCATTATGCTCACAGCCAGTCCAAGTGGTTGACAGTAAAGGAAGCGGTGATTGAAATCTTCATTAGAGAGAAAACTGGAGTGCTAAAGTAAAGATTTGGGATAGGAGAACACAGTGCAACATCAAGGCTTTCAGTAAGATTGGTCATTTTAAAATTAAATTTCTAAACAAGCAGAGAAGAGATAATGAAAAGGGTCAAAAACAAATAATAAGGGATAATTATGAGGTTGGTGTTATTCACAAATGGCACTGGAGAGCTGGAAAGAAACTGGATCTTGCTGTAATGCTTAATATTATGAAATACTTGAGTCTTTAATGAAAAAAAACACATTTAAAATTGTAACTTCCTTGAGTTTAGTGCAGTAGTTTAATTCTGACTAAGACCCATGTATTCTGTAGTTATGCTCCTATTTCTGTAGGTTCCTTTTGGGAAGGAGAAACCATCTGGTACTGCATCTTTGTCCTTATTTCCTGACAACTGGCATTGTGGCAAGATAATTAGGACCTTTGCTTGAATAAAGTATTTCTAGGTTCCTTTGCAGTTTCTTTTGAACTAATCTACCCATTCACATCCATCTTGAAAAGATGACTTGCCTTCTTCTAGGAACAAGAAGAGCTGAGTTCTTTGTCTTCCTCTTACTGCATCACTTTTTAAATTTTTGCTTTTAGCTGGGACTTAAAGGCAGTAGAAAGAAGTGGCCTGGATGATTTTTTTCCTTGATAACAGCTCCTTTTTTTGCCTGGCGTTGTCACTAGAGTTCCAGAGGCTGTTGAAACAGTGTTGTAATGGGGCAATATTCAGCCTGGGAGATGCAGGCTGAGCATTCATGTTTTAAAAGAGAGACTTTTAGGAGCCTTCCCTACTCTTGTTAAAGCCAGCAGACATCCCTGCATGTCAGTGGAAGTGAGATAAGATTTCAAGTCCCATCTTGTGTCCCACACATTTTCCAGTGTGTCCGGAAATCTCAGTTATCTCCACTCACGATTGGAGATAGCAGTTTGAATTTTCAAATAAAACAAATACACCTGTATTTTCTCTAGTTATATATCTATTCAGCAATTAACCCAACTTTAAAGTTCACAAACTAGTTCTTTGTCTCTTTAAATATTTGCCATAGGAACTAGGAGCAGTGATCTCCAGTGAAGATGAAGAGCCACAAGAGGGGTTGGTCCCTCAGCCAGAATGGCCAGGAGCCCCTCCACAGCCAAGGCTCTTTTGCACTACAGACCCATCTATGTCTGGAGTTTTAATATCCTTGGGCACTAGCAGGATATTTTTGGTAGTGTGTTTTGTGTTTTCTATCCATTTTCTTTTCTGGGTAAACAACAAGGAGGGAACATATGTACTGCTTAGCATTTTCCTTTTTTTTTTTTCCCCCAGCAGTTTAGGACAAGTAAGAATTCTTGTTCAAAAAACAAGCAAACACCTTAAAAGGAAAAATCTGATTGTCTGTTTTGATTTGTTGTAGATGTTAACAAAAGGCTCAAAGGAATCATAGCCACAGTGAAAGTTGGTATGAAACTCCAGAATATGGGCCCTGTTAGTTGAGAGTAACTAGAATAATTAAATATTGATGAACATTTATATCAGAAGAACTGAGAAGCCTGTTTTTATATTGTAAACATAAAGTTGAGCTATTTAAAAAGAGATATTTCAAAGTAATATTGAGAAAAAGCATAATTTTAAAATGTAATTACCTACAAAACAAGATCACTGATCTGGAAATAAACCAGTTTACTTAACTAGAAAGCAGTTGCCAAGAGGTTTATTCCATGAATTAAATTTTATGGATTCTGTATTAAAAACATGCAATATAGCTGAACAATTTGTTCCTTTCTTGACAGGAGTTATGATAATAAATGCCAAGAGGTTGGATGTGTAGGTTTTTTATCCTCACTAGGGGTCTCTGTTAATTAAGAACTTCTGGCAACTATTCTTTCCTTTCTGTTTGAATTGTTTTCAGCAAAATGAAAGGGTAGAGTTTCACTTAAAGAACAAAATGTCTAGAATTTATTTCACTCTTATTACTTAAGCAGGATGTTGGGAGAAAATTTATTTAACATTCCTGTCAACCTTGATAATGCTTGCTGCTCCTGCTGGACTTTTCTATTTCTACTTTCCCTGATTTATGGCATAATGAACTAATAGTGTCAGAACTGCACCTTACCTTAGACAGAAGAAACAATTGGGCAAAGGAAGCCACACACTGCCTCACACCTCTGGAAATCAGTTGGTCCAGAGTTTGGTATTTTGATTTGGTGCAGTCGAACTTTTGCATGTAATGTCTGTGGAAGCCTTGGAAATGACAACATAGATATCATAAATTATATTATTTGTATCCAGTCTAATATTCCTGAAATATGGAAAAAGCCATTTTGTAGTTTGGCTTTTTGTTGCATTGAAGTTCAGGAGTGGTTGTGGATTTGCTGTGCTCTTTAGAGAAGTTACCTTCCACTTTGCACTCTGGCTTTCTCTTTGAAGTGGAGCAGGAACCATAGAGTTTGTCCGTGCTGTAGGGTGATGAAAATGCTGCAAAATCCTGACAGAAATTGAATGCAAACTGTGAAATGGTTTGAAGTTTTATGAGGCATTGGAAGTATTAAGTATTTTGTTGGTGTTTTCTCTTTAGAGATCACTGCATGTTCTGGAACTTTGCTGACATCCCAAGGCCTGTGGAAGCTGTGAGGTGCCCTGAGTGGGGCTGCTCAGGGCAGGGCTGCCCAAGGAGCCTTCTCTGAAATCCCTTCTTCACACGGGAAGAGAAACATTTCTTCCTCTGATGGTGCACCTGAAACAAAGTCACATGAGCTGTTGATATTGATGCTTGTGTTGCATTTGTTAGTGCAGGTAAGTGAGGAAGAATTAAAAGATTTCTCATTTCAGTTTCTTTGAATAATGCATTAGGGTGGGGATGCTCAGAGCCTTTTGTATATGCATTTTATTGTGCAGTTTGTGTTTTATAAGCTCCAAGGAGAGAGTGGGTTTATTTTGGAGGAATTTTTGAAAAGACGGAAGAATTTGCTTTATATCTTTGCTGGCAAAATCACACTTAAAACATCCAACTGTGAAAAATGCAGGTAGTAGACTCTCTGCTGTATTATTCAGAGCTAAAAGATAAGCCTGTTGGCAACCAGAAACCTATTTCAGCTGCTTCTGAGATGTGTCACAGGCAAGTCTGCAAAGACATTCCATCATCTCCCTGATAAAGATTGTGTAGTAATGAACTGATCTGCAAACATGCAAACACAGAGTAAACTCGTGTGTGCTTTGTGCATATGTGTGCATCTGGATTTCTGGGCAAGTGGAAGGACAGCTTTTCAAGAACTTGCTAGTAAAGTAAGAGAAGTTTATTGCTCATTAACTGTTTTCCAATTATTCTTTTATTTTGGCTCTGTTTGGCATTTTTAGTGCATGAACATTCTAACTCACCAGCACAGCCATTTCGTGACAGAACAGTAAGTAGCATTTCCAACTGTAAGGGCTAAGGCTTTATGAAAGTAAGGGTACAAAACGTGGTGCAACAATTGTGCTTCACTTCCTTTCCACTGTCACTGCCTTCTAGAAACTGTTTTGTTCTGGCTGCTGATTAACTCATTCAGTGGTTATTTGAAAGTCAGCAAACAAGGATTGTTTCTGAATCTGAAAACAGTTATCAATAATACAGGTGTGGAACATTTGAACAGAAACTCTGGTCCCCCAGAGCACACATTTAATCCTCCTTAACGTTTTTAATGTTAGAAACATGGTGACTTCCCACAGTTTTGTTAATATTACCTTGGATGTAAATCTACTTCCTAAACTGTGTGGATGTATAAGTTCTTGACAATGCTTCCTCTTTGTTAGGACAGACTAGTGTTTAACAGGAGAGAAAAGTAAGATCATAAGAATACATCAGGGCAATAAATGAGTGCTTTGCTAAGAAAATATACATCAAGTTTTAAAGCCTGAAAATAGCACATTCTACTTCTTCCTTCCCTGACACCTTGTGAAGGATCCTGTTAACAATGCCATTTTGCCTGTGACTGATGGGGAAACCTGTGCCATCATCGGCGAGAATAACCAAGACTTTGGGCTAGTTTTAATCAAATATATGTGACATGTAATAACAGGATAATTGGGATGCTGTTTGTTAGTCAGAATTGGAGAAATCTGGCAACACCCAATTAAGCTTTGCACAGGAATGTAAGTGCTGCTCCCTGCATGGGATGGTGCTGTGATTTGTGGAAAGAGGAACCCCAGCATGGAAGAAGCATTAGGGTGTGGTGCCTTTGTTGTTAGCTCAGGAGGGGTTGGTTTATAGGGATGAGGGGATGGTTTATAGGAATCTGCAGCTTCAGGATTTTCCAGGATCTTGTGTAGGTCCTGTCTGTGTCTTTACTCCTGGCACCAAATTCAACTACTAGGTCTTTATTCGAAAGTATTAGTGGAACAAATAACAGCTAAGTGCCCCTGTCGAAGTCAGATCTGAGATGCTAAATATGTCTGTCAGAACTTTCCTGGAAGAATGGAAATTTACAGTAAATGCAGCACTGAAAGCAGAAGTATTATTCTCTATTACAGTTCTGCATAGGTCAGCAGATAAAGCAGATACATTGTGCAATCCTGGCAGCAAAGACAGACTGTCTCAGAGGCGTTTTATTAATTTTTCAAGAATATAAATCAAGATGATTTCATGTTGAATAAAGAATTAAATACTTTTTGCTCTCATTTCCAGACTCTCAGTAATCATTAAGGAGACAGTAAAAGGACTACAAGGGAATTAGCTTTTTGACCCAGTATTCACCAACAGTAGACTCTGCTAACTGTGGGAATAGTCTTAATGAGCAGTTTGCAAGTGAAAGATTTATATACTTTCATTATAGGCAGATTTTGTAAGATTTTTAACTCCGTGGCCTGAATGGAAGCTTTGAGGCAGTTACTGAGAAAATAGTAAGACTGACTATGGTACATGAGGAGATATAATGCCTTAGAAAAAAGGAAATGTGATTAACTTCCAGGTCTTGGTGCTGAGTTTCTGCCGAATGACACATCAGCTTGCACTTTCATGCATTTCACAGGATTACTTCTCCTCTTGTGAGGTCAGTAGAGTGGAGATGAGCAGCAGCCTTTCAGAGCTGAGATAGCAGGTAGATGCAAATGTAGGTTATTATGGATGTTCAGCACATTCTAACTCCTCTCCACAGTTCCAGACTACTGAGTCTTCAAAGCACACATTTGCTGTACAACAGTTAGATTTGTTACCTTGCTGTGGGTGCCAGCTGGAAATAATCTGTTCAGCTTGATCCCTCATCTATCTATGTGTAGGAAAAGGAGGAAGGCAAAGGCAAAAAGGGGATAATACACTGCTGCTGTTCTGGAGTGTACCTCTGGCAGGGTCCTAATCCCAGCAGCCAAAAGTTGAGAACATCAAGCAACTTTTGGTTGATAAAAGAAATGCTTGGCAGTCTTCCTGCATCAGGAGTGAGATGCCTCAAGATTTAACACATGGATATGCTTCCTCTGCATAACCTTATCATGGGGCCCATCCATCACTGAGAGAAAATGTCCTGTGCTGGAAAAGAACTACTTTCTGTGTTCTGCCTCAGCAGGGGCTTCTCATTGTCCTGGCTAGTGGGAAGAATAACTGGGTTTATTAGCGTGAGCAGGTGCCCATGGAGCCATCCCATGACAGTTAAAATATTGCCCCATGTGCTCATATTGTTACCTCAGTGCTGAGTCATGTTTACTATGGGACCATTCCTGTGAGAATTCTAGTAAGGCCAGATATGTGCTGCTTAAAAAAGAATTAATTGATGTTTAATAAGAGATTTTTTTTTTTATAATCTACTCACATGAAACTACCCCAGAAAGGTAAAATATATTCTGTTGAAGACTCCTCAGTGCCACTTCACTGGAATTCCAGGCTGTGGCCATTTTTCAAGACCTGCCTTATACCTGTGTTTTCTTTAACAGGATATTCTCTGTTAACATTGCCAACACAGACACTCAATAAAGCAGATAGGAAATTAATTTCATTCAAAATAAAAACGCTATGAAATCTAAAGGTGAGTTTTGCAATGACCATATTGCCACTCAGTCCTGGCAAGATGGCTGCATCTGCTTGACTGGATGGGAAATTGGAAATGTAGGACTTTCTCCTGAGAGTTAGCACAGTGCATTTGGCTTCCTCAATTAGAAGGACACTGCAAGAGAAAATGCAGGAAATGACAGGAACTTGACTAAATCACTTCAACCAACATTACTCTTTCATGTTGGAGCAAAACAATGTTACAGCCTGACTTAGGATAAATTGGGGCTTAATAAGGCCAGAAGTAAGTTATCTCTTTTCAGCTAATTCCTGTTCAGCTTCCCCAGCTATGAAACCCTCATTAAAGAAAGTTTAGCAGCTGTACTGCTCTCTGAGGCATGAAAAATCTTGATTAAAGCCACTATACTGGAGTCAATGAAGCTTAAACCTTGCTATGCTGGGACACGGGGAGGACCCAAACCAGCTTTGTACTCCACGGTGTCCTGCTGGCCAATGCACAGAGCACTGTTTGTTTTGGGCTCTGGCAAGCAGCTTGCCAGACCTCCTGCCTGTCAGATAAGCATCATGTTAGCTGTGCCTGTCTGCAAGGTTAACAGCAGCAAGCAGAAAGCTGTGGGCACACAAGGAAAGAGATTTAAGCAACTTTGAGGCTGAGCTTCTGGCATTCCTGCTTTGGACACAGGGGGAAAAGACTTGAGGAGTTGGGTTTGAGGAATCCATTTGAGCTGCCTGGTGCCTCAAATCCTCCAGATGTGAGGAATCCATTAAGAGCTCCAAGGAAAGCTGTGCCTCACAGTGTTCTTTAAATCACCATGTGACTGTAACTTCATTAACAGTGTTAATGCAGGATGATTAGTGATTGATCCAAGTCAATTATGTTCAGGAGTCAAGTTCTACTCTGCATAATATCACATGACTGCAAGGAATAAAACCTAGCACGGAGTTGCAATGCTGGCTGCTACAGATACAATGGTACTGCAGTTAAGGGAGTGACTGAGTTCAGATTCCTGCATTTTTAATATTAATATTTTTTCCATTTTTTCTGGGTATGATGTAAAGGACTTTGAATTAGGTCTGAAAAGCAGGGAAACAGCTTTATGTAGAATTTGATTTTTGGTTTTGCTCAGTTTTGTTTGTCAGTTCTTGCAACAAATGAAAAATATTTAATTGGTTTTACATTTGTTTTCATTTTGTACTTACTCCTGAGAGTATTATAAAGTCGTTCCCCACAGGTAATGAACTGCTGAAATATTCTGATGAAAAGTGTATAATTTTTTTTTTATTTCTTTATTGGTAATTGAAAATTTTTCTCATATTTATTTTTCATCATTATAAAATTTAAGATTAAAAAACTCCTGAAACATCGAGATTAATATGGAAGAGGTTTTATCTGTAGCATAAACCTGGAACCTCCTTCTGTACCTCCAATTCATCAGTTGCTATTGCAAAATATCTTAGCAAGGAAAGAAGGGATGGTAGCTGGAGCAAGGCCACCTGAGCAAAGCCCTGATTGGGAGACTGCAGTTATAGAATCAAGAATCGTGTAAAAAGATTTTTATGGTTAATGAAGATTGGTTAACGAGTAACTGGCAAAGAACAGATCACACCTCTGTATGTGGTTATTAGAGGTAATTGGCTTTAGTGATCTCACACAGCTATGGTGTTTTATTTGGATAACCTTGTCTGATACACTAAAAATCACTCCACTGTTTTTACAAGTTTGTTTCTTTTTAAGTTATAGCAGAAGGGCTGACCCATTGTTCCTAATCCATCTGTACACAGGCAGCCGCTGAAGTCCATCCTTAGGGAGAGGTTCAGGAAGAGAGAGACTGGATGTCTCTATGAGTGGAAATGGCAGAAATGCAGGCCTTTGGTATCATGCTATGCAGGACAAATAATTCTGGTCTATGTTCTAATTACAGATTGATTGGTGTTTCAGTTTGTTGTCTTGGGGTTCTGGTATAAAAGGTTCAAGGCACCATTGCTTTTAAATGTCAGCCAGAAGCTGGGTATTACTGGTGAAGCAATGTTGAAGCAGTGTGGTACAGAAGTAAAGACTAAAGATAAATTCTATGGGCTAGAATGGATTTATTTGTGGAATGGATTTATTTTATGGATTTATTTTTTACACAGCCCTGTGTGTAAAATGTCTCTTCTGTGCCCACAGGCTCATGAACATATACCATGGTAGGTTATTAAATATGTCAGAGATTGTCTCATCTTCCTTTTTCCTTTCCATCTTCTTTCTTTGTAGTCTGCCGTCATTTCTTGTTATACCATTTGCTTAATCTCTTGTGCCATGTTCAGAATTGAACCATTAACACTGCAAAGTACTCACATGCTATTGCTCCCATATAAACAGGCAGGAATATTAAATCTGACTGATAATAAACAAGTAGAATTGGAACTGTAAACCACTGTGTTGAAGTGTTATGTGTTATGAAGTATTGTTATTTTATGACAGTCTGGAAAGTTTCTGAAGAGACTCATATCACCTCCTATAGTCACAGGTGCACAAGGGTGTGTTATTCCAGTTAGGGATTTACCCAGAAAATGTACATGGAAACCCAGAAGCTAATGCATATGTTTCACTAGAAAAGCTACCTGTAAAAGGCAAGACTTCCTTATTTGATACTTCTGTTTCTTCTCTGTCAACAGTTTGTATCTATTTAGGTGAGAAAAATTAGTTATTGCTTCAAAAATGTTCTTCTTAACCCTTTTCCATTAGTATAGTTGAGCTTTTTGGCTAACAATTTAGTCAAACAATAACAGATTTTTTTAGTGATCTGATCTGAAGGAATTTCTTCAGTACAAACATCAGTAAACCAGGAACAGCTTAGTTTCTGTGGGAAATGTGGCAAAATTAGTTTAAAAATTGTTAAGGAATGTGAATGTGTTAAGGAACCTCTAACTATTTTTGTGTGCTATAGACCATAGGAACTCAAAAGCATCAGTATTCTGTCATTATTCATCTGGGATATTTTCTTTGCAGTCATACAAATCCTAAAACATTCCTGTCAAAAGAAGAAATAAATTTTTTTAAATTATCATTCTAAGAGCTATAGCTGTCACTATCTTTCATATTATAAATACTGCTCACAATAAACTTACACCTTTTGAGTGAACCTGCAGGACAGAGGAAAAGTAAATGATATGTTGGAGAATAATGAACTTGGAGATTGCACACAAATTCAGGGAAACACCAAGCTGGATCAGTCTAGTTCTTACTGGGAAACACCAGTTTCAGGCTGTAGAATGCAGTATCTGCTGGAGAGATATGAACCAAAGAGGCATAATTAGCAAGTACTGCATTTTCCATCTGTCAGGAAATCTACTGCCAAGGTGTCTAAACTGAGAAACTAAAATTTGTGCTTACTGCAAGTGCTGTAGAGACTGCACTGCACCTGCTGGCCCTGTTCTGTTCTGGGGCATCCCACCATAGGTTGTCAGCCCAAGGTATTCTCTGCTGCTGTACTCAGCTGGGCAAAGACCCAAGTGTAAGTGTGAATGAAACTGCTCCCAAGCAGACCAGAGTAAAACTAATTTACCTCTCATCATTATACTTTGCATTGAATTCATTGCAGAGGCTAATGAAGATATTGCAATCAAATGATCAAAGTGCAATCGAATGATTTCTCCTAGGGCTGATTTAAGAAAGCAATTTGAAAGCTGAGCTTAGAGGGGAAAAAAGACTGCTTTTCCCCTCTTTTGTTAGCCTGAACTCTTAACAATAATTTTCCATAATTCTGCAGCACAATTGATTTGGTCACCAGGCAGGTCCATCCTTCTGTGTAACCTGGAGTATAAAGAATGGAAACAAGAGGAGGATTACATTCATCATTGATGTTTTCACTGTGTTTAATCGACCTCAGGGAATTTTTCCGTTGCAGGAGATAAAGAAACTATGTATGAATAAGGGGTTATTTGAGCAGTTGAATGTTTTTCAAATATCTTTTACTTGATTACTCCTTCTGTCTTGAACTGGTACCTCCACAGGTGCAGGAACTGCATTTCTCTGATTTATTCTTCATCCTTGGAAACCTGGTCAAAGCCTCCAATGTAGGGATATGAGAATATAAAGGTTGTGGTTATCATCTGCAATAGTGCATCTTTGCTGAAGAGAGCAGATGATTTATTAACACTGGTTTTAGACCCATTGCCCCAAGAAACCTGTGCCATCCTACCTTCTGGAGAGGTCCCCACAGCAGAGTGCTGTGTGCCTCATGGCACAAATTAGCAGTGCAATGAACC
Organism: Climacteris rufus; assembly: GCA_013398175.1. NCBI lineage: Eukaryota > Metazoa > Chordata > Aves > Passeriformes > Climacteridae > Climacteris > Climacteris rufus. Next base: position 91,416 of record VZRZ01002792.1, on the reverse strand, counting down.
TACATTTTTGGAGCACTCAGGTGCGGTATTGAGCTGTAAGCAGTTTCTGCCAGAGCAGTGTGTGCAGGGCAGCTTGTCCTCAAGAGAGGCATTGGTAACAAAACCCATGAACTAGGGGTGAGGAGAAGAAAAGGCCTTGTATAATGCTAATTAATCTCTGGTGGGCTCTGCACTCAGACCCCTCTCGTGTTCCCCTACAGCCAGGTGAGCCAGTGACTGTGCTGGGGGCTGTGAGTCTGTGAAGGGCACATGAGGCACAAGGAGTTCCCTGGTGCTTTACAGGCACTCAGCACATGCTGCTCTGAGAGCTGGGCTGGAGCTGTGACTGACAGAAATGAGTTGTGTCGAGCTGTTGTTGCCCTTACTGCTGTGCTGTGAAAACCAGCAGCTGCACCAGGATTGCATTCTTATTTCTCAAAAGCATCCAAGCACCACTCATGCAGGGTTTGTGCCTGTTGCCACAAGCTGAATTCTGAATCAGAAGCCAGACGGGTGTTTTCAGGTCTTAACTGACTCCATACCAAGGCATCCAGTCTTAGAGCAGAAATACACCACTGCAAAAACCCCAAATGCTCTAGGGGATCCTACACTGTCTGCAGGGTTAACAGGAAAGCAGGAGGCCTTATTTATGTGTAGCACAGGGATTGCCAAAGCTGAAGAAATACTGTTTTCTTTCAATGATTAATGTGCTCAATAGCAGTGTAGCATTTGCTGCCAGCTTTCATTAACAAATCAATGGAAACAAACCCGCGTGGTAGGGAGTGTGTCTGGGGACAGCTTAAACAGGACTGAGCTGCTTTGGATTTCAGCTGTTTGCTTTAGCACAACAGTGTAGAGCACTTTCTTGTTTATAGGATAAACACAGGGGATTGAAGTGATCTGTGTAGCACACAGGAGCAGTTGGCAACCCATAACATTCTGCAGAATGCAAAAATTCCATTGCTGCTCCCTTGGGAGTCATAGGCTGCAATCTTCTTGGTGTTGGTTTCAGTGTAAATAACAGTTAAATCATCAGAACAAACTGCCAGTAAAACTTCGAAAAAAGTGTTAGTTCATTTTCCTTCCTTCATAACACAGGTTCAGCAGACTCAGAGCTCAGTCCTTATATTGGTTCAGAAGTGGCATTTCACACCACATTAGTACAAGTAATGCGTAAATGGAAGCCTGTAAATGTGTGCTTTTTTAGCTTCCTAACAGACTGAAATAGATAACTTTATTTTTAGCCTTATTTTCTGTGGAAACAGGTTTTACTTGACTATGGTGCCTTTCTCTTCCACCTCTTGCCCTTTTAACTTCTGAACCTTTGTCCAGTCCCAGCCTCCTTGCCAAGGGGAAGATGGGGAGAAGGGTTTATCTACAACAATGTCACAGCACAGGGGCAGGTTGCAGTGCCTACTTGCAGTGATCCCAGGACCCACAGAGAACCATTGTGAGTCTGGCATCCTCATGGAAGTCTTGGTCAACAACTGCTGGCAGATGTGAGTCCCTGAAACTGTAAGAACCTGGTCTTTCTCAGCTCTGGTACTCCTAAAACAACTTCCCTTCGTGGAAATCTGAGAGTGATCACACAAAGAGACCTCAGACTGGACATGACTGATCTGTGACAAGAACTTCACTGAATTAGCCTCAGGATGTGTAATGGTGGGGTTATTGCTTTCAGCATTTCCAGTTGTTCAAGGCTTTTATATATATATATATTAGATTCTTTTAATCAAATGAGCAGAGACTATTTCAAGCAATAATGAGGCTGTCCTTCAGACACATTGAAGCCTAGCAATCTTTAGGGCCATCTGTTTGCATAGATATGCAAAATACATCTTATTCATTCATAGTGGAAATATCTCACAGAGCAGCAAAAACATTTCAGTAGTAAAACCAATAGAGACAAACCCATCAGGATCTGAGGGTGGTAAGGGAGCCATCCCTGCAGGTTATATGATCAGGGACAAGGATGGCTTTGGGAATCTAAGATATTTGTTCTAAAACTCAGGTACTCTAAGCTTAATGACAGTACAGAGAAATTAGCTGTACCTTCATCTGTACCTGTGAGCTATGCTGAAACCAAGGAAACCTTCCCTGTAAATGTTAGATAGGAGACCCATTCCTGTGCCCTGCTGTTCCCATAAAATCAGCTTCTCCCAATTGTCTTCTCTGCAAAGAACAAAATCCCTGCAGACAGGAGAGAATAAGCTAGATTTCAACAGCCACGAAGGCTAAACTAAGATGCACCAGAAAATGTTTATATATAGCAAACAGATGGAATTAGATTTCCAGTTTTCCTGCACAGGATTTTGGTGTTTAGTACAGACTTGGTGCTCACGTAGCTGACATGGTCCTGCACTGAAGAGAACTTCATGTTTGTGAGAACAGGACCTGGGCTTCAGTCACAATGTACTGTAACCATCTTCACCATGCAAATGTGGTTGTTTGCTAATGAACAGACACCCCTCTGTATTTAATTGCATCACACTTTTCAGTCTCATTTCTTTCTATGGTGATTTTGTTCCCTGCCTAGTGTGAGTCATCAGACTCCTCAGGTATATCCAGATTGATGCACTGGGCAGGTGAGGCAAAGGACAGGGCACTTCAAGTAAAAGGAAATTGAAATGTATTTTCAAAGAGAATGTACAAATACCTTCCTGTTTGATTTCCAGGGTGGTGATTAATTGCAAGCTGTAAGATAAGAACATACAGGACAAATCAGAGTGATAGCTGTTTGTTGTATCATGAAGTAGATTCACCTCTGGTTTGAGCTGGCTTCTGGTGGTATGAACTAGAAAGCAGGGACTCTGGCAGTGTAAAGATAAGCAAAAGCCTGATCTCCCTCTCTGTGGTGAATTCTGGGGGCTGGCAAGCTGTACACAGAGGACACTGATCTCATGGGCTGAGATTTTCTGGCACTCTGTGAGGCCATTAAAAATGTCACCCCTATCAGATACCATGGTGAAAATTAAAATAAAGCCTGCCCACATGAACACACAGCTCATGCCCATGCTCAGGTTGATCCTACTCATTTATTTGTACTGGCTTGTGCTAGAAAGCTGATCTTGGCTTCCACGTGCATTCTGAGTTCAGGGAATATGGAGTGACTATTTAAACCCTCAAATACCAGCAGTGTGATCTGCACACTCTGGAGGTGCACTGTGTCATCAGAATGTGTCCAGTTTATATTTGAGCTAGGTGAAAGAGCAAAAGGCATTTGGAGCTTTTACATCTTTCCCTTGTATTTATGAAATCACTGTATGCTTCGGTACAACTTGCAGTTCCAGCTAAAAGCTGTAAAAGTTGCTGTGTTCCAGATCATAAATTGGGGTGAGATGGCAGTGCTGTGTGATGAGGCTTGCACAATACCCATGCAGCTTATATCTGACTTAAGGCTTTGCTATTAATTCCTCACTTTCAGGAACACAAAATTAACTCCCTGTTCTTTCTGCCTCTCTGAAGAACACATCCTATTGCAGGACACAAGCTGAAATCTCTTTCTAGACAGAATAAAATTCCTCGAGATGTAAGGCAGTGAAGCAAGATCATCTCTGGAATGGTTGTGCATTTCCCCATTGCCCAGTGCCTCACACCACTGCAAAATGAAAGGAGTTCTGGCCTGAACGTTCCTGCTGTTATCTAACTCCTGCCATACTTCAGGTCAATTATTAACATCAGTGATGATAGAAATCTTAACACATGTTAAGAAACAGGACTCCTACATAATTTTTGTTAATCTGTATTATTTTGTCCTATGATCTTTCTTTTGGAGGACAGGGTGCAAAACCTGTTAATTATCTCTTTCACACTCCAGGCAAAGATCTTGCTCATCATTTTGTTTGATTTAATTTTATCCAATAATAATAGCAAGAAGACTTTAACAGAAGTCAGTGGACACCACTAAAATACTTAGCTGAGCTCTCAGATCAGAACATATTTTTATATATATATATATATATATATATATATATATATTAAGAAAGTTACTGAATAGCTGCCTTAAGTGTGGAAAGCTCATTTTTTTGTTGTTGCTGGCTTACTTACTTAGTATTTTTCAGTGAAGATCCTTTGATTTTTCTCAAGGTAATAAATAATGCAGTGTAAAACCTGCTGACTGCCAACAAAGGCAGCAGTCCAGTCATGTAGAACGTGGGGTTGGGAGTGGGAGGGTGCAGACAGATGTAGAGTCCAAGCACTTGGAATGAAACATGAAAACAAGGAGCTGATTTGGCTTTGCTCTACTTCCAGTGCAGGTTTGAAACAGTACATCCTGAGGAGAAGGTACTTGGTGTTCTCCAGCTGGGAAGGCTGAATGTGTCTCCAATCCTCAGGAAACTGTAACCTCGGTCCAGCAGCTGTGCTGGGGATGGAGGGAAACATGACTAGAGCATTATCTTTCTTCCATTTCTTTCCAGAGGACACAGTTAAGCTTTGCCATGTGGCACATGTCCAAACAAAGAATGGTTACACACTGCATCTGACTCAGGAGGGCTTTGGGGAGTGAGAGAAGTGCAGGGCTAAGCTCACAGGGTGCAGCTTCTCCACAGGAGAAATGAGGAAGGTACCTGGTACCCTCATGGTTTTTCACTACCATAACATGACTGCACGTGTGCAAATGGCATCATTTGTACCTCCTCTGTGTAACTGAGCTTTGCTGAGTACCTGGGACAATGACATACAGAGATCAGCTAGAGAAAAAAATAAACTTTTCCAGCTGAAGTTTCCCCAGCTCCATGGAGCCACGTCAGAAGAGCTGTTCTGGTGTTGCAGGTCTGAGCTGGGGATTTATTCTGAAGAGTCACAGTCTGACACTTTTTACCTTTCTCAACTAGAAAAAAGGCTGTGAGGACTAATCCATAGATGAGAGTGTGCTCATCCTTCTCTGCAAGGAAACTGATCTCTGAATCAGAGTCTGAGAGGAGTCAGCTAAATGTCAAAAAGGTTGTAGGTTTCAACAAGGCTGTAGGAAGCATTGATATATAGCTTCACCAAGCTCCCAGGCCAAGGACAGAATGAAATATTCTCTGTTAAGGATGCTGAGCAGTGCCAGATACTGTGTTGTTTCACAGTCCATACATTATAAGAAGCAGGAGCATTAGACAGTGCCAGAATGAATCAGTGAACCAGGCATGTAGAAGTGCTACTTATAAATTCCTAGAAATTATGTAATTGCAGAGTCCACTCGTATAGGTCAGTCAGGAAAATATTGCTACTTTTTAAAGTCAGGTATCTTTTATCTTTTTTCAGCTCTAAGGTGATTGATTCTGAAACTTTTTTGTGTGTTTGCTTCATTTCTCATCAAATCACTTATTAAATGTGTAGAAACCTTGTAAAATTAGGAGTATCTAACTGGATTGTTATTTTAAATGCAGCTTCCCCAATAAACTTTAGGAGAGCAGGACAATTTCCTACTTAGAGAAGAGGCAGTGCTGGGTTCTCAGAGATAAAATGAGCCTGCAAAGTCTGGTGACCAAGGAACACGAGAAGAGTAACTTGCTATTGCATTTTCTTCTGTGTCAGCTGTGACTAGCTGCTGAGTGGCATCACATGCAGGAGACAGAATGAATCCTTTTTCAAATTCTGTGTGTTCTGGAGCTCTGTGTGTGTGTCAGGATAGCTGGAATTGGTATACATTCACTGAGCTCCTAGGCCAATGACTGAATGAAATGTTCTCTGTTTAGGATGCTGTGCAATGCCAGATGCTGTGGATGTTGTGTTGTTTCACAGTGTGTTGTTTCATGTTCTCAGGGAGAGGGGGAATTGATTGCTAGGTGTGAGCAAAAGGCCAGTGAGTGTGGTATCAGCCCCTCTTCCCCTGTAGCACTGCTTATCTGCCCCAAAGCACAAGCACATTGTCTGCAGCAGGATTTTGGCTGGCAGGGCACTAAATCCAGCCCACCCAGGGCTGCACACAGGAGCAGGGCACTGCTCTCTGGGAGGGTTCAGCACTGGCCCAACTCCTGCTGACCAAGCACTGCAGGGTTTTGATGCCATCTCAGTGTCCCCCATCAGGCTTGGCTTAATCCAGCCATAGATAATTTGCTACAGGATCAAACCACACCGTGCTGAGCAGAAATAATTTGGGAAGATTGGATAGCTTTGGGATCAATATAATGTATGAGAAATGTTACAGAATATTCCACTGTGCAATCACTGGGCACTTTTCTGATGACAGGAGTAGTCCTTTGTGTTTCAGGTCAAATGCTTTCTCATAAGCAAACCCAAAAACAACCAAAAAGAAAGAAAAAACCCTGCAGAAAATCAGGAAGAAATTAATTTTTATTTTGCAGTGTACTACAGCTGGGAGGGAGAAGGATGTTGAGAAAGAGTAGTCATAGAAGTGCTGTTAGAAATTTTCTCCTTAGCACACAGGATTTATGATGAAACTAATCACAGCAATTTAAGGAATAATTCCAAAAGGCATTCTCCTGGAATGGGAGAGGTATTGTTTTGGAAAATCCAATTGAAAAAAGAAGTTCTCCTAATAGATGAAGTTCTATGGGTTATGCAGTGATATAGCAGTATCAAAGCACTCAGCTGACCTTGGACATCCCTGTGGGAATTACAGCAGATACTCTGCTTTAGAGAGCTGAGAAGTACCCAGTTAAGATGTATGGTATGTATTATATTTCTATATCATTTTATAGATGTGGTATCAGTTATGTAGTAGCATGGTGGATATTATCATCATTCTAAAATGAGGTATGTGAGATCCAGTCTTGTTTGTCTTGGCCTCCTGCACAGTGATGGCAGAATCTGAGCCTGTACCTGCAGCTCACTGCCAAGTTTATTCCTTCTCCAAGCCTTCAAAATATCTGCTGCTGTTGCCATCCCTCGCTCATCAGTGCTTGAAAAGGGACAAGTGATGACATGAATTTCCAATAGACATTGTATTAAGGACACTGACAGGGACTGTTCACCTGGAATACAGTTGTTATCTTTGTTAAAGGAAGGGGATTAGCATGGGAACAGGCAGAGAGAATTGTTATTAAATAACCAAGGAACTGGAAGATTTTGTCATAGCATGAAAGATAGAAACATATTTAATTAAACAAAACAGAAGCAGTGTGGGGGCTGACTGATAATACTGACAGAAGAACCAAAGGATAGAGATTGCTGAAGAATAAATCTGCACTGGAGTTTTATGTCAGGTGAAAGGGAAAAAAAATCTAAGATGGAATAATACTTTTATGGGAGGATGAAATGATGCAGTCCCATAAAAGTCAGCCGTAGTCAGTTACTCAGGGGGTCACTTTGCAGCAGTGTTCCTTTAATCCTAAATTTCTGTGTACCCTTTGAAAGCATCAATAGAGTCATCACCACTGGCAGGCAAGAATTTCCTTATCCCAGAGCTGGGCTGCTCCTTGCCCCAGCCACGGGGCCATCTCAGTTTTGAACTGATTGCTTGGGGCGGATATTGGTTAAGCAATAACTGGCATGGAAAGTGCAGTCCTGCATCAGCTGCTGCTGAGCCATGTGGTGCTATGTGAGCAGCAGCAGTGGGCAGGTGAGCTAATGGTACTGCCATAGACTTACCTTCTCTTTTGCCTGATATTTGTATAATTGATATTTACAGAAACATTAATTCCGTGCTCTTGTTAGAGCCTGCTCTTATGCTAAGGCATTATTCCCTTTGTAAGGTGAGTTTTAAATACCATGCTGCCCTCTTGAGGGTGCATAATACACATTTGGGGGCTTTAATGCAGTTACTGGAAAGGAAATGACATTTTAATGAAAATTTGTTTCTTATGGAAGTAAACAGCTTGGGCATGAGCATTTCAAAGCCACCTCCGTGTTTTGGATGCTCCAAAAGGGATTGGGCATGCAAGTCCTTGCAAATTACTTAATTTCTTCACCTTAATTCCTCAACAGATTTAGAGGATCATGTGCAGAAGTGCCAACGGCTGGGGGCAGAAATAGGGTTGCTTGCTTACAAACATTGTTCTGTTTAGACTTGAACACGGATTTAATTTGCAGAATGGGAAGAATCCTGTTTCCAGCACTCTGGCATTGGCCAGCTGTCTTGCATGGCACAGTCATGGTCCTGCTGCTCCAGAGTGGTGAGTACACAGTGACTGACCCAACCTGTACTGCAGAGCTCTGGCTGCCTCGTGGTTTCTCCAGCTGCAGAGTCTCATCTGAAGTGTTTGATTTAAGAGAACTAAATGTGTCTGTATTGGCAAAATAGGTTAGGACAAGTGCTGTAAAGGACATGCAAAATATAAGTACAGAGGAGGGAGACAGTATGACAGAAATTGCCTCTGATGTTGGGGCCTTTAACATTAAAAAGGGAAATTACTGGAGTGACTAGGTGTAATAGTCTCTCTTAAATGAATTGTTTAACATGAGACCAGATGGACAGTGGTGGGAATAAGGGTAGGTGAAGTAGGTTGCCTAATTGCTCATTTGTTATTCATTGCTCTGGGAATCAATTTATGGTACAGTGTGTTCATCAGAGACAAACAGACTGGAATAAAAGAAGGGGCTGCTTTGGTCCCTTGTGTTATTGTGCCACTGTAGGGCTCGGATTGACAGGATATAACACATTTTAGCCATCTGCTTCTCTCCTGCTCCACAGTGCTTGTGCTATTCCAAGGGGATCCTAGAGAAGCAGAGGTGTGCTGGCAGTGATTTCTGGTGGTAGAAACTTTGAGAGAGCTTCTACTGCCTTGATGAGAGGCAGAGGTCTCCATTTGTCCTGGTGGTTTCAGGGTGGTTGCTGCCTGTCCCCAGGGTCCCTTCCAAGCCCCAGTGGTGCTCTCAGGAGGGGTCTCAGAGCCAGGGGCTGCTGAAGCCTCTCTGACACCAGCCAGGGCTGGCAGGGGGGTGGCAATGCCTGCCACTTGTCACAGCGATGCCAAGGTGAGTGCTGCCTTTGCACTCCAAATTTCCATTCCAGCTGCTCAAACAGGAACCACGGGTTCCTGAAGTGCATCTCCACTCTGCCTGCCTCGACTAGAAACTGGTGATTGTACTTCCCTGAGCAAATATCCATGGAATGACTAATGCCAATGAACCTCAAAACCATCCCCATGACAGGGATTAGTGTTACTAAATATAGCAGTATGTATTCTTAATAGCATATGATAAGGAAACCCATGCTCTTTCCTAGTACCTTCTAAAATTCCTGGAAAATAGACAATGGCCCAGGTATTCATGTTTTTGAGAGTAGCTGTAAATACTCCTTACCCTGTCTTTTGTATGCAAGATTTCCAAGCCCCCCATACTGTACTTCCTCCTACATATTTTCAAGTATTCTCATATTCTGTCTGTAACAATTGGCACATAGAATGAGTAAACACTACAAATAAGCAAAAAGCCAAGTAAAAAATGAACTAGAAGTGTTTACAGCTGACTGTGAAGAACTTCCTTTTTCACTGCTTGCCTGATGGAAAACCAAACATTTACTTTTAAATGATGAAATGCTTTTTTCCAGATCAGGCTATATCTAATAAGACCTTCAAGGAGGCAAAAACTCACAACAATCAAACCCAAAAGACACCAAGAGTTTGACTGAGTTTTATTTCAATTATGGAATAATGTATTTTAAAATAATTTGAAAAGTAGGTCTGCTAAAACAAAGAGCACAAGTTTCTTCTTGAAAATTAATCCTATTTACTGACATTGCTACTTGGTACAAACAAATCTTTTTTTCTAGTGAGAGCTTAACTGAGTTCAGTCTCTTTCCTTTCCTTAATGCAGAATAGGTTTGCCTTTTCCTCAAGTCCACGTTACTCCTTAGCAGATTTCCTGCCTTTTAACTTTTGCTTACTAGGTTAAACAGGGAAGGATTTTTTCACTTGTGTTGTTCCTTACTTCTTAGACACCTGCAAATTGAAAATACTAACATGTGTTCTTGTTCCCAAGGATTTTGGTGCATAATTTGAGTAAAATATATACTGGATAGAAAAAAAGAATTATATTCAGCTGCCTCCTTTCTCTCCTGTGGTGTTGCTCTCGTATATTCCTTTTTTAAAGGTCTATTTACTAGAGAGGGGAGTGATAGATAAAAAGAATCATAGAATCCTTTATGTTGGAAAAGTCCTCCAAGATCACTGAGTCCAACCATCAACCCAGCACTGCCAAGGCCACCAGTAACCCACATTCCCAAGTGCCACATCCAGGTGTCTGCTGCATCCCTCCAGGGATGGGACCCCAGCACTGCCCTGGGCAGCCTCTGCTTGACAGCCCTTTCCATGAAGAAAGAAGCAACATTTCTGGAAGGGCTCTCAGAACCAGGGACATGATGAGAACTGTTAACAAATAAGTATTTTAAAAAATATCTGTCCTGCATTTTATATCTCAGTGGCAGCTCAGTTCTTCAGAGATTTCTTTGAGGTGATGTATATGCAGACAGATTGATGGGTGACTTTGTAAGCCAGGTGTACTCTTGATGACATTTTTCCTAAAACCTCTGGAGCAGCGTAGAGCAGTGCTTTTCAGATTCTGTTTGGACACCAAGGGAAAACTTGCTTAGACACCTCACATGCAAAAGCTGTTGTAGAGCTGCTGTTGAAATTCAGGCACTTTTCCAAGGACCATTATTGGTTTCCATAAGTTCACAGAAAGTCCTGTAAAGTTCTGGTTTTCCTTTCTTGACAAATTAACATTAAACAGGGACATTGCTCACGCACACTGATTTTTAATATCTGCTGATATCCTGGTGAAACATGTCTGGCATGAAATTAAGCACAGATTTAGGAGGAGCTGTAGAGTATCTGTATATTTGTGTGCTACATTACAGCTATTTTATTCTGCTAACGTCCTTCTGTATCTTATTTCCCTGAACTAGTGTGTTACAGCCTTAACACAGGAAAGCTCAGGCTTTTGTGTGCAGTAGAACTGGGCATCTGTAAACAAAAGCAGCAGCTTTGAACTCAGCATCTGTGCTGTTTCATGTATCACACTTATTTTTTAAACAAATTACACAAAACATTCAGCTTAATGATCGGGTCCAATTCATTTTTCTTGAAACCAGGTGACTCTGAACTGCAACACTGTCTGATTTCAGGCTAAACAAGGTTGGTCTGGATTGGTACTAAACTGTGGAGAAGGAGGAAATGACCTTCAGTAAGAACACTGCTGGGTCAGAGTGGACACATGGTCATTGTCAGGACACGTTTTTCTGAGTTGAGACTGAACAAGATGGAAGCCAAAGTGCTCCCAAAGCACTAAAGGTGCTTGTTAAAGTACAATTTCATCAAAAACTTGTCTATTCACCCTTGTACTACAGAGTGCAGATCTAAGGTTTCTTTCTATCCTTGCATTTTTTGCCATTATTTTACAAACTAGAGAAATGACTCAGAACAGGAAACAAATAATATGCAGTATTATTGCATTATTAACTAGTAACCAGTTGCTTCTGTCATGGAATTTGATGAGCGTAAACAAAACCAGATTTGGTTTTGACAGAACCAAATAAGTTTTTTTGCAGAAATGTTATACAGAGATTCTGTGAGAGCAAAATTCTAATTTTCAGCACAAGTTCTGCAAAGAAGTATGCAACTGAAAAGGAAATGTAATGAGACTTCAGCAGATTATCTGGGCTTGTCACATATTGTAGTGATCTAATTGGTAGAAGTGTCTGTAAGACTGCAGGCTTGAAATCAGCCAGTATTACATTGCTGAAACTTCTTATGCAACTGTTTTTATGGCTTTGTTTAAGATAAGATATTTTACACTGGTACAGTAATACATAGATAAGTGTAATTAATAATAGGAAGTTAGACAATTTGTCATCTCAGATTCTGTTTCTTGGCAAGGAAGCATTTTATTTACTTGGTTTCCTTCTCCTGCTGCATACTCAGTGCTTCTGCAGTGGCACAACTCTGACCCTTGCAGATATCAGACACAGAGCTAAGGTCTTTTGGTTTATCCATGGACCTGGAACGCCACTTTTGAAGCAGTATTTTGAGGCAAAAATGATAAAATGTGGTGTGCATAGCAAATAAAAAGTGTTGGATGCTCTCTCAAGTTTTCATGGGCACCTTCCTAGTGACGTAATGAAGGCAGTTCCTGAGAACCTTAATCACAAGCAAAAGAAAACCAAAAGACACTTACACAGTCCAAGAAAGTCTCTCTTGGAAAGATGTTTCTTGCTATGGGGGTAATTATGGCCATTCCTGAGAAGATCTTGAAGAAAGAATTTGCCCTATGACTCCTCACTCATCCCTGCTGCACTGAGGCATAAGAGCAGTAGTGAGTTTGCATATAATAAATATTCTATACATATGTAATACTGAGAAATTTGGAAGTGTTGATTTACTGTGAAAAATTACCTCAAATTGTACTTCCTTATCCATCAGATCTTCCTGATGTGCATATTCACTTCTTAATTCAGGTGAAAAAGAAAGATTAAAAGAACATTGCTACAAATGATGGCCCCCTGACCCAGCTCAGCTCAGAACTGCGGAGCTGGATGCATTTTCCATTGCATCTGCACCATTTCTTATGAGGTTCTAGATGGTGACACATAAGCAGGGACCCTCTGGCCAGCACAGAGGTGATGGAATCACTGCAGCCTTCAAGTCTCTCCTGCTGTTGGGGCTGTTGGGATTAGACTGAGCTCATTTAAACTGATGGTCCACAAGACTAGAAATGAAAGGGAGAAAAGTGTGTGTGACATGACCATAGTCACAGTTTAAGCACTCTGAAGACACTGTTTGAAACAGAAAATGAGTTGAGTGTAAAAAGGGTACTAACAAACCTGGTGCCTTTTCAGAACCTTGAAGAAAGTGGTGATCCAGACTGCAGTTTTTCTCTTTCCTTCTAATTGATAAATACAGTTTTCCCTCTGTGATTATAAATCAGCCTTAGCTCAAGAGTCCTGGAGGACATGGATTGGTCCTTATGTTAACAAATATAGATGGTCATCTGACCAGAATGTTCAGTAAACATTTGCAGTCCTATAGATAATCCACCATACAGCTTGACTTATTCATTATGTAGACAAAATTGATCTTACTTACATCAGATCAGATTATGAGTTAAAAGCTTTCTGCAATATCAAGTTGTTAAAGCTTCATCATAAGTGAGAATTAAAGTTTTAAATTCAGGGAAGTGTTTTGACAGCTTGAGGATTTCTCTTTAAGCCTACATTTCAAATATTAGATCATGATGAAACATCACCTGTATGTGACCTTCTGAAGGTTATGGCGAAGAAAAGACTTTTGGGCTGTTTTGGTAACAAGCATATCACCAACAATGGCAAAACAGGACAGCCTGAACTTATAAACATTACATCAGACCTGTGCAGAGATAACATGTTTACTAAACTTCTCAAAATGAGCTGATACCACGAGTCATCTCATTGTGATCAGCACTAGGACTATTTCCTGCTAAGACTGGCTAGCAGACTGGTATATTACTGCTTGCCCAAAATATTGAACTTAGAAAGTGAAGCTGGCTTTATTTAGTGTAAATAAGTACAAGTGTTCTCTCCTGGAAGGACAAAAAGGCTGCCAGCAAATACAAATAATAGAAAATACCAGCATGATGATGAAGGAGACATTTGAAGTTCATCTGTTTTTAAGGAAATTTTATCACATTGATAAGTGCAAAATTTATACCTTTAAATCTTTCCAAACAACATGTTTTTTAATTCAGCAAAACTGGTCTTTGATATTTAAATAGGTTCTCTTAAGCAACAGGTTGTATCTTAACTTTTGGAAGTCCAAAATGCTGTCAGTACTTAGACTTAGTACTCTTAGAAGCAGGATAGAAATGTGTTCAGGTTTTGCTTGCTGTTCATTGTCTTGTAAGAAATCATTCGTGTTTTGGCAATTCCCAAAAGCTAAGGAGAACAGTGTGGGGTCCACTTAATTGGGAGGGCTGGGATTAAAAAAAAGGTGGAGCAATAAATGCATTAAACTGAGTCAGAGCACTTGCCTGCATTTCCAGAAGGAAATAACTTGAATTGGTTAATGGTATTTTTGGAAAAAATTCTAAGTATTTTAAATATTCCATAGCTATTTAGGCTAATTTTCAGTGGATACCTCTGTGGTAACACAAGTGACACTTTGAATGTGCCTTTCCCTTGCTAAGCCTTCTTAGCAAAACCAAATGTCATTTGTTGTCTCAAAAGTTAAAAATGTATTTCACATGTCAGAGGTACAAAGGTGCTACTGAACAAAATCACAGGCAAGACATTTAAATTCTGCTTCTGCTGAAATTTATGTCATATCTCTTTCCAATGCAGAGCACAGCAGCTCTCTGTGGTGACAGCAGAACTGATTCTATTATGCTGCAGAGTAAATTAATATTTTGTGTGAAGGCTCAGGTCAAAATAAAAATAGTTGATGGCTTGTTATGTGCAGAAGCTACACTGTGATGTGATTAGGCAATACTGTAGCATATAAGTGCAAACCTCAACACATTTATTTTCTAATTTCAATTGGGTCATTTTTGAAACCATTTGTTTCTAAAATCAGCATTATTAACATTTCTTGTGTTACAAGAGAACCCCATCCACCCAGAGAGCAGATGACCTTTTCCTAGTAGTGTATGCTGAAAATGTTAAATATTGTAATTAATTTCAAATAAAGAAATGGGTCATATTATTTATCTGCAACATAAAAATTCTAATGACCTTGAGAGAAAATTATGTCTCGTTTTGTATGACCCAGTCCTTGATAGTTATCAGTATTTTGTTTGTCTATCTTAAGGACTGCAAATTTAACCAAATTTTCAGATAAATATCTTTGAAAGACAGTTGAGCTAAAAGAAGGTAACTGCTTTAATATCCCACAGCAGAACTCTTCAGAACTTTTGGAAATGTCCCTGATAATCAGAAACTTTTCAAATGAATTTTAAAATGTTGTAAGCAAAATCTTGCCTTCCCTAGGACTTCATGAGTCAGTTTTGATTTCTGTATCTATTTCTGCTAGAGAAGAATCATTAAATAAAATATATTTGCCAGAATTACCTAGAAGAAAAATGAGCTAAATTCAAAGGTTTGCATTTGCACTTCAACCCAAATATGCAGCTCTCCTTGAATTTAAATTAGAGGAGAGCAGTATTTAGCCATGACCTGTTCTTATGTATTCTGAAAATGTTGAGCAATTATATTTTTATCTCCAATTGCCCTACAACTGTGGCAATGGTGCTGTTTGTGTGCAATCACAGCAACTGAAGTCTGACATCAGTGAAACAAATTCATACAGAAGAAACATTTTGCCTCCTGTTCCCTTCCCTCCTAGTTGCTACAAACACTTCACTTAAGAAAAGTGAATTGTGTTGCCTTATAAAATGCCTTATAAGGCATTCTATTGCCCAAATCTTGTTTGGCAAAAGCTGTCAAGTTGTCAAGAAAGTTGTTTGGCATCATGAATATAGGACACTTCTTTCCCTCTAGGATATATTTTCCATATTTATGAGATTTATGTATTTGCAACGAAAAGACATCACAATGGTCTTCCATGTTCCTAAACATTAATTAATTATTTGAATTCCCTTGTCTATGTACAAAGTAATATTTTCCATCAAAAAAAAAGGGAAACAAACAACTTTCCTTACTAAAAGGACAGGAAAATAGCAACATCTTTTTTTTTCCCCCATGCAACTAAGAATTAAGAAAAGTAGGGATATTGTCCTGGGTTTATAGCCCACCTCCTCTGAGCCATGTGTGAGCACAAAGGACTACACAGCCATAAAGTTTTAAAGTTTTTCCATATTGGTATTGCCCAAACATGACAATGAAGGTTGTACTTATCTGGCTGCTGCTATGATTTGAAATTTGTTCTTCTGTTTTAAACTTGTAAAGTTCTTCTGTTGTAAGGAAATGATGCAATAGTCTTGAGGTAAATCCATTCAGTGCAAAGACTTCACAACTTCAATCATGACGTTGAATACTTGTAATATTAAAGCCAACATTGCAGAAAGGACATATGTCTTCTGCTGAAGTTCTTCCAGTTGACCATTTGTCCAAAACTGAGTAAAAATATTTACAAAGGCAGTTCTGTGTTGCTTCCAAAGGCACCAGCGTGTGATCTCCACACTGATCTCCCAGGGCACAAGTTTAATTTGTCACTTACAGATGCAATACTAACTTGAATTTGCCAGTCCTTACCATTTCCACTTCTTTTATTTAATTAAACTTTTTGTTTAATGCAATGTATTTATATTGCAAATCCTGTCATACTACTAAATCCATTTTTCTGCTGCTAGATTTGCATTTCATTCAGGATTTGAATCATGCTCAACTTCATTGTTTCAAGTAATAGAATTTCTTAGAATGGATCTACATAATACTGCACATAATGAAAATGGGAGAATCAGAAATTGCATAGCCAAAAATGGAGGGAAATAAAGCTACAGTTGTGGGTGACTCTTGGTTTTGGAAGGCCAACGTGTTTCCAAGGCCACATTTTCAAAAATTTCCATTGACCTTTCCTGCTGAGAAGATCTGTTGTAATTTCTTATTAATCAGACTAAGTTGCAAAAACACGCTCTGTACATTTACAGAACTGGTGTCAAACTCCTTCAGTAATTGAAAAGAAAATTAAAATCTTCCATTCTCAGAACTGTTGTGGCGTTCCTTTCATATTTCCCACACTAAGATGCAGCAAAATGTCCTAGAATTTACATTCAGTACCTGCAGGAAACACCTCTTACATTATTACAACTCTAATAATCCTTCAAGTGTGATCTCTGTTTCTTCATGTGACAGATGTTTGCCATTTGGGGTTACAAATGGGATTCATAAAGTAGGAAGAAGAAGAAAAAAATCTTTAAAAATCATCTAGAAATTGATTCTTTACTTAGTGAAAAATGAGACTAAAAATGAATTGAATGGGATTTTAAGGTATTCTTAAACCAAGAGGTTGTATTTTAAAAGCAAATTAAATAACAAGCAGATATATTTCTATAAATAAAAATTAATTTCTTATTTCTAGGTACGTGACTTAAGGCTGAAGAGCTTTTTCCAGCTGTCTTGTGCATTACTGAAATGTAAAAGTAAGTAAAACCAACTTATTTACATATCTATCTTCATACATTAGAAAATACTTATTAGATAGAACATGAAATGTGCATAACTCTTCCTTAAAAATAACGTTTACTAGTAATTCCGTATTCTGGCCCCCAAATGCCACTGTGGCTTTGCTACTCCCAGAGTTACAACTACTAATAAAATTATTTCTTACTCCCCCTTCCCATCTTTCCCACGATTATCTAGTAGATTTAACGCATTAATTACACTAAAATATCTTCATATTTCTTTGCATTAGCAATATTTACCCTTGAAAATTATTCACATGAAATCATTCCATTTTACAAACCACTTAAAATTAACCTGCCTGCCTTGTAGTCCAAACCCATACCCAGAGTTCTGGTTGAAATGGCTTCCCCAGAGATCCAGCCAGTAAACCCGACTGCAATGCCATTTGATCACCTGTGTCACTGCATGATGCTATCCCAAGAAACAGGGCTTTCTCAGAGTGAGCTTAGTGCATCTCTGCTCTGAGATTTATAAAATGCAATAAAAAATGACAAAAAAACACAAATGCAAATCTATTTTAAAATATAATATTAGCATTGTCAACACGAAAGACTTTATTTACTGCACAGAGGAGAAAATACTCAGAATAGAGTAATTTGTTTCGGGGAATGCATGAAAAAGTTTCAACAACTAACACACAGTGTTTCTTTGCAAAATAGCCCCGTGCATGATGCTGAAGTGAAATGGGTTTTGCTCACTGGTATCTACATTCTTGTAAAAGAAGGTCATTGCCTTCTATTGTGACTGCTCCTTTTGGATTACCTGTCTTTGTCTCTGCACAAGTCAAACAATAAATAAAGGCAGTCTGTTAATATAGATTAGAGGTTAAACTGTTATTTATTGTCACCTTTTATGGAGAGATTCTATAAAGGTTGTTATTGACCTTGTCTGCCTACAAAACAAGAGTCACTTATTTATCCCAGGCAATCCATTTGCAATGAAAAAAAAATTGTAGTATTCCTGAGGAGGCCCAGGCAGAAACTGAGCTGCAATGATAAATCCTGGTGAGTGAGAGTTCCTGCATTGAAGTGCCTCACAAATTCCCATCAGGTTGTGTCTCTGAGCATATGGGACGAGGAAACAGCTGAGAAAGAACAGATCCTCTCCTGCAATTTTTGAAGTCTTCTTTTAAACCTTTTTTGGGATTTGGATAGAGTGGAGCATGAGAAAAGTATACAGCACATTTTCATTCCTTTGAGTTTATGTAGTACAGAGAGCCATAAAAGTAAACAACAACAAGAAAATTAGCATTCTCTTTCATGTGTTCCTTGAAATAGAAATGGTTGAAGAAAAATCAGTGTAACAGCCACCCACTTACTGTGCCTTAATTATATTAACAGCAACCCCTTAAATTGCTTTGTGAGGGAACTTGTGCAATGTTCCCTGGACCAGAAACAGGCCTGCAAGGGCTGCTGTAACCTTGAAGCCATGGAAGTGCTTCCTGAGTGCAGAGTGTGGAAACCTCCTGCTCCAGTGAATAGAAACTCCATATCTGAACATCCTCAATCAGGAGCATGTCAGAAATCCAGACTAAGCCTTCCATAATGAGAGAAAGAAAGAGAAGATCTCATAAATATTTTATTTTCTCTTTTCTAAAACAGCTAAAATCTTCTCAGCTTCCTCACCCAGTGTGTTTTTCAGGCCCAAGCCTGATCAAATAGTGACTATTTTAAAAGATTTAAAAACCACTTCCTCCTGCAGCCCTTCCATTCTGCCCAGCTGACCCTGCACCCCTGACCACACCACAGGTTACAGGCAGAAGGAAACAAACATAATGAGCTTTGAAGAAGAAATTATATCCATGCAAGACATGGCTTTTTTTCCTATCCCAACCTGTCAAATGGTGTGAGAAATGCTCAGATGAGGCAGCCAAGAAATTTGATGGGCAGCTGGATAACTTCTGGTAGTAGAGTTCCACATTACAGCAAAATCAGAGTAGAGAAGGGAGTGCTCTGCAGCCAGGTATGAGGTGTGTTAGAAACAGTGGCAAAGAAATTTTCTAACATTGTTTCTGCATTATGTCTTTGCCAAGGGCTACACAACTGCCTGGTCCCCTCCCTGCTGAGTGCTGAACAATCTGCAGGACACTGGTTGGCTGCTCAGACTGATAGAGGTAAGAGGACAGTTGTTTACTTATTGCATCTTCCTCTTTTCAAAAGCAAAGTGATTAGAAAAAATTAAAATATTTTAAATTCTTGAAGAAGTAAGGTCCTGATTCATTTCCCAGCTGATGTCTGAGCAAGTACCTCTGAATTCTGCTGTGTGTAAGTACTGAAGTTCCACTCAGTTTAAAATACTCATTTTTTTCTTCAGAGTAAACCCCAAATCCTCAAATTCATTAAATAAGACAAACAGAGAAGAAAGTCTTTATCAAGTGCTTCCTTATAAAGATTTTTACAAAACTTATGGGAAAAACAGCCAGGAAACATCATAAGGAAAGGAAGAAATTGTAGTTTAAAAAGAAAACAACCATGTTTTCCAGAAACTGCTGAAGTTTTAGGAAGAAATTCTTCCCTGTGAGGGTGGGGAGGCCCTGGCACAGGGTGCCCAGAGAAGCTGTGGCTGCCCCATCCCTGGAAGTGCCCAAGGCCAGGTTGGACGGGGCTTGGAGCAACCTGGGATAGTGGAAGGTGTCCCTGCCCATGGCAGGGGAGTGGAAATGGATGAGTTTTAAGGTCCCTTCCAACCCAAACCATTCTGTGATTCATTCTAAGTTCTCAGGAGGATGTTTAGCTGGAAAAAAATGCAGTACCCCAGATGTGACTGTACTAGACACAACCCTGGAGATAATGTAAGGTAAAAAAAAGTGAGATAAGACTTCAGCTCCTCAACAGCATTTTACTGGTGTGTTCCTGCTAACAACCCTGTTCCACCTGAAAGTTTGTTAAGGTCTATGGTGTTGGTCCCCTTGCAGCATGGACTGCAATGTGGAAAAAATATCCACACACTGGCAGAGTTTCAGTTGTCACCAATTTTTGAGACAAAGCATTCTGTTTGCATATGGGTTGTTATGAAATACACCTTGCTTTTCATTCTTCCAGCTGCCTGCTTGGAAAATCTGTCATTTTAATGACTAAAGTTTTTCTTTTTTCCCCTCTGACTCTTGGAAAAGACCAAAATCTCTGCTTGCACAGCATTCCACATCACAGTGTTGGGGTGAATGGTGTCACATGCAGTCCAGTTAACACCTGAACAATTCACTCCAAAGTGCTTCCCTTTGCTGTCACACCAGTGAGGCTTAGACAAAAGAATAGGAGCACTAGAATTACTAATTGTTAATAATCATATGTTACTCAGATTGATGCCTTCTGGAAACAACTGATTGGGTTATTACTAGGCCTGTTAACCAAGTCACCCTTCACAGCATGAACTGCACTGTCCAAATGGCACTGTCCAAAAATTTGAACCATCTGACAGGTGTACAGAGCTTTATTTAAAGTGACTTTATGTCACTTCCCAGCTTCTGTATCCTGTAGCCCTGGGTTAGCAGTGACAGACTCATTAGTCTGGCAGCTCTGCAGAGGCAAGGTGGGAATGCTCCAGGGACTCAAGCTCTGCTCACAGTCGAGCTTCACCTTAGTCTGAAGTACACTGGTAGGTGGGAATTTACCTTTTTTTTCTGCATCAGCTGTAATATTTTACTTGTTCATTTTCAGATTGCCTGTCTGCAGCCAAGTAAAATCAAATTTAGGGAGCTTTTAAACCAAAATTTGAACTTATGCATTCCAGGACCTCTAGAGCTGCCCTACACAGAATATTAAAGATGCTTTGTTGCTGCCAATTCTGCTTCCCAGCAGCAAGGAAAGAGGAATTTAATCAAATGAGAGTGCCTGGGCAAAGTGGTAAATCATATAACACTTTTCTACAGTGGGCAATGCCAGTCTGGTTAGGCACAGTAGTTCTACATCCAAAGCATTTAAAACGTATTTTATTGCACCAGCAGTTGCCAACAAATCCTTGCTAATGTGACCAAAGTGTTAATGAACAATGACATGAAAGTTGCTTCTGGCAGCCTTTTCAAAAAGTGACCGAGGCCTCGTTGCCCAGTAATGTTTAGCAGCTGACAGACCTTTGTGTCAGAGAAACTGTTAAGAAAAAAAGTGATAAAACCACCTTACATGAATCATTTTGGTGAAGTAAATTGACCTCCTTGTTTTGGAATGACTGCATACTTGTATTTGTAAGTCTTTCTTTGGCACTTCTAGTCTTTTTTTCCGGTGGTACAGTTATCAAAAACAAACTTGCAACAGTTAAAACTGGACTTCTTGAGAGTAAACCCAATGAGCAGATTATAAAACACTTGAGTATCAGAAAGTTGATGAATTTTTGCTCCACCAAAGGCTGATTTGCAAGAGGGGTTTAGATTTGTTATACGTGCACAATGCACATTCCTCTGATGAGATGTGATGATTAAAATAAGTCAGAGTAGGATTTTACACTTCTAGATTCCTCTCTTTGCAATTCCTTATACTTGTCCTAAACATTTACATTGAAAGTTCTTGCTAGAGGAGAAAGCTATAAAAAGCAGGCACTGAAGCAATATAACCTAGGTGTCATAAAAAGCTTGGGCAATAAAATGTCATAATTTGTCCAGAAAATAAATGCTCTCATGACTTTCAGTGGAGTCCTCTTGCTTCCTTTAAGTACCAAGGTGAAGTTAGGATGAGCACAGAGCAGGACATCAAAATGATCCTGAAGTTCAGTGATCAGTTGTTGGTATCAGCCAACCAGTTATGATCATATGAGAAGGTATGAAAGTTCCTTATGTAAATTACTAAGGGATAGGTACCAGACTGAAATCATTATCTAAGCAGAGCCCTTTTATTCTGTGGTACTTCTCCCTGCTTTCTTCCTTCCTTGATTTTAGAGCCACACACAGATTTTTACAGTTCAGTTCCTGGAATGACACAGCACTTTAGCACTTTAGTTTACCCTTCAAGGGTAAACTTTTGGTTGTATTCAAATCTTCACTAACACAAAGGACAATTTTGTCCTTGTGGTTGAATAACATTTTTGTGCTCTCCTGGATTTAGTTGAGAGGCAGCTCCTGAGGATCCCTGTAGGTCTCTCTCTGAGGCACAGTGACCTCTGCAGTTCTGTAACAAAAAGCTGCAGATCAATTGCAACCATGAGCAAGGAGCCTGAGCAGCAGTGAACAGTTTACTTTGTAGCTGCTCATTTTTCTTATACTCTCCATTGCAGGAGTGTAAATTCAAAGTAAATATCTCTGAGGAACAGTAATTCAAATGAAAATTACAGGATAGGTTTTGTGAATAAAATATTAAGATAAATTTGCTCAGAAAAGGTAAATATTTGCACAGGTAAATAAGTTTTCAATTTCATAGGTTCCCTACTTAGAGTTATCTCTTACAATTGTCAGCAACAAGAAACCTTCATTATTATGCTTAAATTAGCAACTAATATCAGAACATTCTTACCATTTCAATTTTACTTAATTTTAGTATATCTTATTTAACTGTAGAAGGAAATTTATAGTGATTTACGTGTCCCAGACGTGTCAAAAGAGATATTAAGCAGTATTAGGCGTTAAGAAATAATCCCACTTTATTTCATTCCTTCTGAAGACTGTGCAGAGGAATAATGTGAATGGATTAGGAAACTGGTGTAATACCTGTCAAGTAATGTTATCTGTGAATGTGCATGAAATCTCCAAAGTTAAGCTGACTGTTCTATATCAAATTTCTCAAGTTCTTGAGGAAGGAAGGAACAAAAATAAACTGTTAAATTAGCTTGTAAAGATCCACTTTCAATGGGCCATTTTTATTTTCTTGGTTTGTACAGATCCTAATCCAGGGCTTTGTAAACATGTTGTCTCTGGCTGACCCACAGTTCTTTGCTGCAAGGATGTTTCTGCATCTTCAGTGGGGGCCAAGCAGAAAAGGGGACAGCTTTGGCCAGGTAATTTCAGTCCTCCAGCCACACCAGAGTGCCTGGATGTGCAGATGCTCAGGGTATGCAGCTCCAGGGGCACAGCCACTCTTTTGGGATGTGCTCTCAGCAAGGCTGACTGACCCTGCCCAGGCATGTCCAGGGAGGCATTGCTGCTGCCAGGGCTGTAACTGAGCAAAGTGGTTGTGGGAAACAAGTCTGGCCTGGCTGCAATACCCAGCAAGCACAGCACCCTTTATTTCAATATTTTACCAGACTTCCAGATAGCACACCTGGGATGTCAAGGGAGAAAGCCTCACAATGTAGGTGCATGTAAGTCCAGGAAATTATCTTGTCTCCTGTTCGGGGGTAACTAAGGCTGCTGGGCTGGACAGGATATTTTAATTTCAAGCATTTATATCATATGCAATTCTGCACAGGATCCAGACAGTCTGGATTTTAGACTATCAGTGACGAGGGTAGAAGGTACAGTGTGTAAATATTAATTAGCTCTGGATTTGCTGAAACTCAAAAAAAGCTTTTATTGGACTTTTTGTTGAAGTCAGCTGTGGAGTCACTCCAGCAGCAAACATGTTTTGTGGGTGTCCTGGTGCCAGCACACAGCCACAGTCACAGAAAGCAAAGAGGAGCTGGCATGGCAAACGTGCCATACCTTGTACCTGCTGATGTCTGGAATGTGTTTCTTACCCTGCTGGAATGACCACAGGTCCATCATGTGCAGGAAAACAAGGATGTGAGGGCACAGAAGGGGTGCCTGGATTGGTAGGGCAGGTAATTGGCAGCTGTTCCTAACTCTTGACAGCCTTAGGCCACATTCCACTTTGGGAAATTCATATATGGTGCTATTTCTTGGCCATGCAGGCTGAAAATGTTAGGACTGACTTCCTTTATTTGCCACTAAATCCAGTTCCTGTGCTGTTTGTGGGAATGGGAAGCAGCTCCCATTTCTTTGTGCTGTGATGCTCTCCCAGTGTCTGTAGCACGCACCACTCTGATAACCAAATGACCCACATCTTCTTCATGATTTATCTGCCTTCCAAACTTGGTGAAAAATGAGCACAGTAAAAAAGGATTGTGAAACATTTCTCTGGTTAAATGTCAGTGTTAATATATCAGAATGCACAGAAATGGGGATTATGTATAACTATAGATACTTTGCTGAATTTAAATGTGCCTAATTTGTCATAAAATTATTTCTCCATGGTTCCAAAGAAATCTAGTAATGTCATAAGAGATTTCACCCATTTAGAGTTTACAAGAGAAATTATCAACTGTCAGACCTGTTCCTGGAGCAGTCTTCCAAATTCTCATTTTTCTCTTTTTGAGGAGTTTTGAGTTACTTTTTCTCATACAGTTTCAGTGTACATTTTAAATTATTTTTACTAGAGAAAAAATGAAAGCAATGGTATATATGTAAAATTATCTGAGCAGGACAGACCCTGAAAAGAAGCATAATTATAACATTAATTTCTATTGAATTTTTTATCTATAAACCAAGTGTGGTGAAGCAACAGGGAGAAGGGCCTCATTTCCTAATTTTGAAAATGTAAAATCATAGAACTGTTGAGGAAGGAAAACCTTCTAAAACCATCAAGTCCAACTGTTCCCTCAGCACTGCCAAGGCCACCACTAAGCCTTGTCCCCAAGTGCCACATCTCCATGGCTGTGAAATCCCTGCAGGGACAGTGACAGGTCTGTGATGCTAAGCAGCTGCCACCAAATGATCACAGCTAATAACTGATTAACTTCTGTCACAGTTATTCCAGAGCTGTGCTGCTCATAGTTGCAAAACTGTTAAATTCCAGTTGGAATAACCAATCTCACACAATGTCTTCTGCTAAAAGAACCTGAACAAACTCTGGTATTTCAGTTTGCTTATTTGTTTCAGAACATAATGCAATTTAGTCCATGTCTGCATGACCAGCATGGCAGCTCAGCCAGCTACACATCTGATGGTTTTTGTGCAGCCACAGACACAGCCAGGACATGCAAACATGAGATTTTCCACAAGATAAATGCAAAAAGCTGGAGCTGAAGAGTAGTGAACTTCAGTAAGAGGAGGTCCTGCTCTCTCAGCTGTCACTGTAGTCAGCAGAAAAGAAAAGGCTTCCTTTGGGGTTGTTTGAATGCCTGAATTCCCTCCCTGGATGGCACTGTGAGGGATTATCCTGACCGTGCAGAGTGTGGGCAGCTTCTGGGTGTGTTTGGATTTCCTCCCTGCATTACAGGATCCCTGAGGGAAGCTAACACAATGTGCTGTTAAGGCAGTGGCATTCATTATCTGACATCTATTAGATACTTGTCATTTTCACATTTGGACTAAATCAGCAGCCTTTTCAGGCAGGCATGTTGCTGCTTTCCCCTTGCTTTGCCAAAACATTTGGTTGTGGGAAGGAGGGCACCTAGTGGCTCCTCTCTTGGTGCTCTCCACTTCTGCCACCCCATCTTTCAGAGACTGTAATACTGAGGGTTGTTGGTTGGAATTTGTGACATAGCTGTATTTATAGAGTATGAACAGTGTTGCACAATTGAAGTCTTTATTTATGACATAAGTAAATAATTTGTAAACAGCCCTAGTTACAGGGAAATGCCCTTTCAAACAGCCAAGACAGGAGTTGGTTCAGGATGTTTTGTTGTGCTTCCTCCTGGCCATTTCATGAGCTAATCAGAAAGAAGTTTTCTGATAAAGCAACAAAAGCAATCAAGCCTGTAATTTCAAAATTATAATATCATTTCCCTGAGCAGAATGCTATTCCTTTTTCAGTTCTCATTTCTGTACCTCTAATGTTTATAGGCTATTTCATGTAGTAATGTATGCAAGCTGCCAAATGAAAAATAATGTAGATGATTACAATAGAAGCAGCTAATAGAAGCTGTAATATCTACATCGTGTCTCTAACCATTAAACTTTATAGTATTAAATTAATTTAAATGAAGAAGGGATAATTTGCAGTGTAGCAAATGATAGACTTGACTTACTGATATTAGCACACTCCCTTATTTCTCTCTGCAGTATTTCAGGCACTATGTTGTTACTGCTATGAAAATCTGGGGAGATAAAACAGCAGTGGTGAAATGTCTGTGAAATATCTGTGAAAACAGAGCTGTCAAGCAAGGTCACCTCAGTCAAAAGGGCTCTGTGTTTTCCAAAAAGCAAACTGGAATCGTTGGTTTCTTAGGATCTGGAGCCAATTTCACAATTCCTTGTTTACAAACCTACTTGCCCTGGGTGGATGAATAAAATCTTATTGATGTGAAAAGATGTAGAGAAGTGGATGTGAGTGTCCATGAGAAGCTCTGGGCTCCAGCCAGCTGCATGTGGACAGGTAAAGGTTCACAATTGCTGACAAGTCCTCCCTCATTTCAGTGGGTTTACTGTGAGTGGGGAAAATATTTGACAGCATCAGAAATCACTTCTATTGTGAAATCCAAAAAGGATGAGGAATATCTAAATGCTTCTTGAAAATCTTCCACTCAGCTCGTGAATATATCTGAATTTCACTTTTAAAACACTGCAATAGTTGTGCTTCCAAATTCCAGTGGCTCAGACTTTGCATGCCAAGCTTTCACCAGTAGCTGTCCTTTTCCATGGTTTATGGACTATGAAGAAAGCAAAAGTATTTGTGAATCTCCCAGACTTCCACTAAGAATGACATTTATGGTTAATTCACCAAATTATCCCACCATAACCTAATTGATATTTTCTCTTCTTAAAAACTCAGCACCTATTTATCTAACTTTACTAAAAAATTGAGCTGCACAAAGTTTATGTATGAATGATCTGCAGGAAATATGGCTTTATTTTTGCTTAAAAGATATTCATACCACCTAAGCAGTTTAGCACACAATTCCATCTGTATTAGCATTATATGTGCACTTGTCTTCAGTTATTGAATAGTCACATCTTTTATATGCCATATAATTACCTTAAATGCTACATTTAAGAACCACTTAAAAGCTATAGTTCAAAACCTATTACACATATTTTATATACATATTACTACACATAAAAAACCTTTCCAGATCACCAAGTGGAGACCTTCCACAAAGCATAAAGCTTATGCTGTTTATTGTTTTAAAATAATTACATTGCTGCTGTGAAAGGCTGCAATGGTTTTCATTCTGTAGGTGCAACACTAGTGGTTTTAATATTTTCTTGATCAGGTATTATTAAAACATTCTCAGAAAATTGTATGTGTTACATAATACAACATTATGTGCTACATAATTTCTTGAAGTTTTCTGGCTGAAAACTCAAGCAAACAGGTTTTACCCACTATACTATGCCATAAATATATATTTTAACTCAGGGTTTACTCTTCTTATTTCATGAGCATGGATTAAAGCAAGTCCATTTGCTTACCACTCTTTTCTACCAGCCAATCTTTGCAGCTACACAGATTGTGACTTTTAAAGACAAAATGTGGCTTTTTCTTTACTGTCTGTGTGCCATGATCTGGTCAGGATTTTTTTGGCCTTCAGTATTTTACCAGTTTTCATTGCTCAAAATTTAACATAGCTCTAGAGCTTATGAAACGCATTATTTTATCAGAAATTACTGTCATTTGTCAAAGTTGAGTGCTGTCTTGGTTTGGTTTCTATTTGACTTTCCTTGAAATCTGGATTAAAAATTTTCATACTCAGGCTATGGTAAAAAATCAGTTTCTCTTTTGTCAAAGCTTTTCATGTGAAAGATTAACAAGCTGCATTGAAATTAAACTCTCCTAACAGAGCCACTACAAAAGTTTTTATGACAGCTGAAGCCTTCAAAGTAACAGCAAATGGTAATATCTCAGTGAAAGTTTATAAGGCACTTGGGGATATGGTTTAAGGGTGATTATGGTGGTTGATGGCAGGATTAGATGATCTTGAAGGTCTCTTTCAATCTTGATAATTTTGTGATTTCCTTATGTCTCATCTATTACTGCAGTGGCATAAGTAAGACTTCCTTAAAACACAGACTCTATTAATGTTTATGAAGCCCCTCACTAAAATATTGTTTGACTTTGAAGTCCATAGATTTTTATCTACTTCCCATGAGAACAATTTCTTTAAAGCATCTTTGTAACCATAAGATACAATACAATATAGTGGTGTCTCTCTGTCTATGTAATTTCTGGCTATACAGGAAAATTATTTTGTGTATCCTTTGTTTTCAATCTCTCCTGGTCAATGGTTATGTATTTAACTGTTTTATTTTGCCTGAAGTTATACTCAAAGTAATTTTACTGCAGAGGTGAGGAAGGCAGTTCTGTAAAGTGATCTGCCTGTTTTAGTTGCCTGCAGTGCTTGCTGATTCACATCATAACCCTAATTTTGCATCCTGAAATACATTTCTAGTCTGCCTGATCTTTTCTCCTCCTTAGAGAACTGGTTTGGTAGTAATTCTGACATTATCAGGGGTTCATAAAAGTGTCAGAACAGCTTCACCTTCCACAACTGAACGTGTTCTCTGAAAGCCTTGGGGGACAGAGGGGTTTTGTTACAGCAGCACACACAGCCAGACCAAGCTGTGATGGAAGAGGGTGCAGCCAGCCTCAGCTCTGGCTGTCTGTGCACATAAACCTGTGGGTTTGCTTCAGGCAAGAGGAAACTGCAGCTCATAAACTGACATGCTGGTGGCAAGTTGTTAGCAACACTTATGAGGACACTCCTCATAGAAGTGTAACTTAATAATTTAAACTAGTAATTTCAATGTTTCAGTTTGAAGTATAACCTTATAAAGAAAATCCAGAAAGTGTTTCAGTTCCAAGAAAATGTGATTGTCGAAATTAAATATCTCTTACTCTCTTTTTTTCCTTCTTAAAAGAAAATGCCATGTACAGTCAACTTCCTGCACTGTTGGTCATCTTGCTGGTTAATATATCACATTACTGAAGATTACTTTTAGTCAGGCCTTGCCTTTAAGAACTACTTGATTTGTTTGTCAAATTAGTTGACAGCTCAGTTTGTTGTACATATTTTGAACCTCATTTTTCCAGTCATTACAATATCCTATTTTTCCTTCTACAGTTAGTTCACAGAAGAATTTAAGTACAAAGTGAAAGATTATTTATAAGATGTGGGGGGAAAATCCCAATGTAGAAAGTAAACGGACATAGATGGGTTTATCAGTTGAAGCATTCTGCTTTACAGGTTAATTAGGCAAATAACTGCTCCTTCTACTGACACAAATGTTTTCAGGAACTTGTTAGGACACCATTTTGCTATTTTGTACCTATATTTATATTAACCTTTGAAGGTTCTTTGTATATAGAAAATATGTAAAAAGACCTTGTATGTTCTTTTGTGCACAGCTATATTTTGGTATTCTACCAGCAAAATCAGCAGCTTCTGCTGGACTTTTCCTTAGAGGCCCACAGGCAGGGCACAGCTAACTTGTTTGCACTGGGGTCCTGGCAAGAGGTTGTAAACTGACAGACTGTGGTACAGGAATCAGTAAATATGTGAAGTGTTTCCTGTGCTGCATTTCTCATCTCCAGAAAGCCCCACAGCCTGAGCAGCTCTCTTTTTGAATGTTCTCTTTTTGAATCACAGTCTAATTGTGCCACACCGGAAAATGCTGTTCTGAGTTGCAATTCATCTTCCCCCACAGTCATAAACCAATACATTTAGAATGCTTTATTTTAAAGAAGAAATATTTTGAAAGCACACCTCAGGCACACCCTGTCCATCTGTTCTCTACTGCACATCCAAGTTTAATTCCACTCTCCTCTGAGGTACTGGTAATTTCTTTGCCAGTGATGCCAAACAGCAAGTTCAAAATACAGATGAATGCTGAACAGCAGGAAAAGTGGTTTCAGTAAATTAAAGAAAAATGCTGACAGTCATTCCCTTGCATTGTGTCCCTGGCTTTAAGTACTACAGGGCACACACTGGGGATGAAGTGAGCAGTTCCCAAGCCCAGGTCACCAGTTGTCAGGTTTTGTTGATTCCAGCTCAGGTATGTGCATCTGAGGGCAGTGTTCAGTGCTAAATTAACACTGAGCACAGTCCAAATGGATAAAACTGTCTAGCAAAGTGCCTCTCTGGGCTTCCTTGAATTTAGACTCATTATTTGAGCTCTGCTTATTTACTCCATGTGAATTTAAATTGGTGACAAAAAGGAACTGTTCATAAATTAGTTGCTGCAACACACAATAAGCTCTCCACCGGCAAGATCTCAAAGGACAAGAGGGAATTCATTCACCATTCACCATCCCCTGCTGACACCTCGGTCCTCTCTTCTCCATTTCTTCTTCAGGTCTTGCAGCATTTGTGGTTATTTTTTACCACCGACTCCTCCAGGGGTCTTCAACCTACTGACCTGTGGTGTTCAGGGGAAGGGACACAACCCGGGGATCTCCTTGCTGAGAGGAGCAGGAGGCAGCGAGGCCCTGGGGCTGCCCAGGTGCGGCTCTGCTCCTTCTCCTCCCCTGGGGGTGCTGGCAGTGCCAGCCTGGAGGGAGCAGCTCAGCCCAGGGCCTGCCAAGCACAGCCAGGCTGTGCTGTGTCCTCAGTGCTGCTGAAGGGCTCTGTTCCCTCAGTGCTGCTGAAGGGCTCTGTTCCCTCAGTGCTGCTGAAGGGCTCTGTTCCCTCAGTGCTGCTGAAGGGCTCTGTTCCCTCTGCTGCTGGAAGGGCTCTGTTCCCTCAGTGCTGCTGGAAGGAGCTCTGTTCCCTCAGTGCTGGAAGGTTCTGTTCCCTCAGTGCTGCTGGAAGGTTCTGTTCCCTCAGTGCTGCTGAAGGGCTCTGTTCCCTCAGTGCTGCTGAAGGGCTCTGTTCCCTCAGTGCTGCTGGAAGGTTCTGTTCCCTCAGAGCTGCTGAAGGGCTCTGTTCCCTCAGTGCTGCTGAAGGGCTCCATTCTGCCCCCATCAGCACCTGCAAGTGTCCAAGGCCAGGTTGGATGGGGCTTGGAGCAGCCTGGTCCAGTGGGAGGTGTCCCTGCTCACTGCCTCTAGGGTGGGAGCAGATGACTTCTATGGCCCCTTCCAACATAAACCCTTTTACAACTCATGTTAGAGTTTTGTGGAACTGTCTCCTGTGCAGGGGCTCCATGCTGCTGGGGGCTGTGACCCACGGGAGCCCGAGGGAGCTGTGCCCTCGCTGAGGCCTGTTGGGGAGGCACTGAGTGGCTGCCCTAGAGCTGAGCACCATCTCCTCATTTCATTGCAGCCCTTCTGAAACCACCCCATGGTGCAATAATCTCCCTCCTCCTTTGTCTCCCCCTTTTTTAGTGCTGAAGCAGCTTCCAGGGACTGTCACCCACCTGAACCTGCCTGAAGCTGTCCTGCCGTGTCAGCAGAGACGGGCAGAAGGAATGGGGGAAGGACAAGCCCAGGGACCTGGTATTTTATCTCAGCTCTGTTACTGAGCAGGCACTGTCAGTGAGTGTTTTAAGGTCCCTTAGAGAACCCCTGCGGGGGGAGGATGCACCACCATGGACAGTCAACACTGGTTTTGTGGGTTCTTTAGATTTTGCTTCCACAAATTGATATTAGAAACCAAATGCAACACCTTTTCAGACCCCTCAGAAAGCATTCAATTAAAGAAAATAGGAATATGCTTGAGGAATTTTTCATCACCTTTATACATACACTTATTCACTGTTAGTTATTCCATGTTTAGCTCCTAAAATTTCTGAAAGACCCTAAAAGAAAAGTAAAATAAATAAAATCCAAGGTTTTGATTCTTCTTCAAGAAGAATTAAAACTGTTTAACCTATTAGACTCTATTTTCAAGTAACATTAATGAAAACAAGGTCTAATAATTAAAGGTTTTAAATGCTATTATATATTTTATGTGAAATATAAACATTTATATGTTTTATACATATTAATCCTTAATAATCTGGGGGTTGTCTTTTTAGAAGCCTCAGTCCTGACTGATGAACCCTACATAAAGCCACTGTCTGAAGGGAAGAGAGACTCAGACAAAGAATCTATGTTAAACGTATGTTAATTTTTTTTTGTCATGCTTCTTAATGTGCTGAGGTTTTCTACATAGGGAACATTATTTATGAATCACCCAGAGTTTTTCCAGATTTTATTTTTAGAATTTCTGAATGATAAGTAGAGAACTTATAACTAGGCCAGAAAGGATGCTATATGCACTTCTCTTTGAATTTTTTCATAAGGAAAAAAAATTCATTGGAGGAGTATAGTACACGTTTGAAAACTCAAATTATACTTTATTTCAAACAGTCCTAATTGCCTCTCGATTTTGATTGGGTTTAATTAAATATTAAAGGCAGGGACTTTGGTTTTTAAAGTAAGCAAAAAGATGTTGATTGTAAACTGATGACAAATGTTTTTGGGTGGGTTTTGGCAGGTTCATTAACACTCAGTTAATGAGTTCATTAACACTCACAGTGACAGGGCTGTTGTGCCCGTTGATGTCACTGTAGCTCCATCTTGTGGCTCAATGATCATTCTCGAGGCGTATTCGGTTCTGTAGAAAAAAAAGTTGATCGAAAACAAAAACGAAACCATGACGAGGAAATTGTAGATATTATTAACTTCATTGCAATTGTTTAAAAAGAACCCCAGCCCTGAGAGTTTAGTACTTGCCTTTCGTAGTTGTAATTTGCCGTGTCTAAGTAGATAATTATAAAATGGGGGAAGCTTTAGTTAAAATATTCTTTAAGAAAATAAAAGGAAAAAAATTATCAGTATTGTAATTATCTGGATCAATGAGTTTATGAATCATATATACCCTGCCATTCATGTTTTGTTCCTATTTCATACAGGTGATCAAAAATTCTGATGGGCACTTTAACCTTGAGGCTGCAATTAAAAACGTCGACAAAATGTCCAGTGAGTTGAAGAAAATGAACGGTAATTCTCACTTCATCACCCAGTTAACCAAGAAACTGCTTAAGACATTGTTCTAAGAGTGTGCAGTTGTGAATGGCTTGGTTTTTATGTCATGCAACTGTGTTTTGATGTAATGAAGCAATAGATTTGCTCTTGTGTTTTGAATAATTAATGCAACAGTAGTTACAGAGCAATGGAATCATGTTAGTTAATTATGGGAAACACCTGTTAAGTAATCAGAGTCATTTCTTTGTACAAACACTTAGTTTTCTAATACAAATACTACTAATATGTTAATACCAAACTTAATTTCACTGTCTTGAAGTAAGCAAAACAAAGCAACCCTTCAAATTTTTGAACGAGTTGATAGATGAACCCTTCAAGAAGTGCTGTATGTAGATTACCCCTGACTCAACATCTGCCATTCAATAAATTCCATGCTGATACACTGCCCTTTGTCTTTCAGTGGAAAGCCAGCTACTGCTTTGTGACCTTATTTTGAATTTCAGCCATCCTGTGAAGGCCAAAGATTTAAGAGAAGCTGAAGAAAAGACTTGGAGTTTGACAGATTAAATAACATCCATTTTCTTGTATTGTCTTCTATTAATACTGCTTTTTCTTCTTCATCTTCTTTCTTCTAAACTCTAAAAAATGAAGCTTGAACTATACAATGATAGTCTGTTTTCCTGCAGTTAGACTATTTTTATTTTAGGCTAAAAATGTGGAGTGGAAAAACCGTAAGCAGGTCATTGGTTTTGGGAGGGTTTTTTTAACCTCCATTTCCCAAATTAAGCCCACTAGGGCTGGAAAGACTGATGTAATTAATTAGAAAGGTCAGAAAACTGGGCATGAAGTTTTTCACACGTGGTTGTCTTCTTTTAAACAAAGACATGTTGGAACAGTAACAAAAGGCTTGAAATTTCCTTCAAGTCATGTCATTGCTCTCTTATCTCAGTTGTGCTTGGAGAAATGGGATAAGAAACTCTCAGGGAAGGAGGAACTGCAACTTCCTTGTCTTCAAAGTGTTGCTGAGGAAGGGTCAAAGAGCTGATTACTTCTGGAAAACTAAAAGTACTTTTCATTCTAGTTGGTGTAATGATTCTCTAATACAACTACTTACAAAAATAAGAAAGAGTTTGGGGCTTAAATACTCTATCCTGAAATCTTCTTGGCCCAAAATTTGCATAGCCACTATTTTCATGTAGTTCATTACAATCAATATTCAGTCCTACTTTACTTGTGGACATGTTTGAATGTTAATTTGTATTTTTATTCTTATACCAAACATATTTATCTGAATAATCAAATAGAGATTTATTGTACTGGAAAAATACGCATTGCTGGAATTTGTTGTGCTGGTTTATATTTTATTTCTCTTTCACTGGTGAGATGATTTAAAATGAATAAAGCACAATTCCATAGGATGTGTTTCTGGGTTGTCAGATTTTTCAAGGTAGTGCAATGGAATAGAATTACAGGTCACAGAGTCAGTGGTAATATGGGGGATGTTGTTCTTAATTTTAGCATTTTTTGGAAAACTTAGTTTAGAACTGACTTTTCTTTCACCAGAGTAGTAGTGAATTTTAAAAAGATATTGGGCTAAAAGAAGCTTTTGTCAGCTGAAGAATTTTTGAAATTTTATTTTTCATTTTTATTTCTGGACTCATAGTTGCATAGAAATGAAATTTGCTAGCTTTGAATTCCAGCTCTTGGCTAAACATTTTAGAAAGGAAGGTTCTATTTACAAAACATATCTATTTAAAGTAAAACTGCTTATGAAACCTGATTATGTTATCTGAGAAGCTTTACAGATTGGAAGGTATTTTCTACCCTGAATTTTTGTTCCAGTGTTTAAACTGATATAGACACAAATGGCTGTAAAGGAGAAAAAATGTGACAAAGTCTATCATCATTATCAAACCATCATCACTATCAAACCATCACTTTGTGCTCTTGTCAGAACACAAAGGTAACTAGAAAACTGGGCCAATGAGTTGGATAAATCTCACTTAACAAAG
Organism: Climacteris rufus; assembly: GCA_013398175.1. NCBI lineage: Eukaryota > Metazoa > Chordata > Aves > Passeriformes > Climacteridae > Climacteris > Climacteris rufus. The sequence continues at coordinate 56,719 of VZRZ01002792.1, read as the reverse complement.
GTGAGGGGAAAACTCTTCATACAGGATGCTTCAGTGGTATATATATATATGTGTGTGTGTGTGTGTGTGTATATACATATATATACACACACAATACAAGCTGCAACTTGTATTTTAGAACTGTGAGTGTTCCTGTTTCTCTTTAGAAAATACAGTAAAACAGAAAGCAGTTGTGCAGGAGGAACTAAGTTTGGCCTGCCTGTGTGTGCTTTCTAAGAGATTTGGGAGTGTTCTGCCAGTTAAGGATCACATGATGATAATTTTGCTGATGTGCTTCCTGTAAAAATGCAGTTGCTTGATTTAGCCAGAAAGACACAGCTAAAGAAGGGAGCAAAGGTAAAGGGAGAAAAGGTTCCTGCTGAGGGAGGTTAGAGGGCTCTAGAGATCCCCAATTCCAGCTGTGGGCTGAGGCAGGGAACCCTCAGGGCTATGGCAGAGAGAAGCTGCTGTCTGTAGAGATGGTATTTTTCTGGAAAACTGAAAAATAGAGTTTCATAGCTGAATAACCCAGACACAGATCCTGACAGGCATCTGCATTTCCAGAATTTGAGGGTTTTTTGGTGTCACTGAAACCTGAGTGTCTTTCACAACCAGGTTGGAGTCACAGACTTTTCACAGAAGTGGACATAGATTTATTGGGGAAAAAACTGGTTTTATTGTCTTTTGTCTACTCCTCAGCATTGACAATGTTTGGGTCTATTCTATATCATTTTAAATAACATAATTGCTACTCCAATTCTGATCCAAAAAAAAAGAGCTCCTATGAAAGCAGAGCCTTGTATTGATATTTATTTATGGGTCATCAAATTTGGCATGGGAATAATTTCAAGAGCATATACATATCTTGGAAGATAAAAACTTCTCATGTATTGTATCATTAATGGACACTAATAACACTTTGTAGAGAAATTTTATTTATGGACTACTGCGTTTAAGGCATAATTTAAAAACAACATAGTCCTTTTCCCTTGAAATTATGAATTTTAATGACTTCATGATTTTAGTTTGCTGAAAAGAGAAATACGTTGAAGTTTACAAACTTCTGTAGGCTTCAGTACTATATGTGATCTCCTCTAAGGTCTCATTTAAATATGTCCTGCAGCATATTTTAACATGCACTGGTTTCTTGAGCCTCTGTCTTTTCCATCAATCAGAAGAAGGGGTGTTCTTTGGAAGTGGTCAATGATATCTGCTACAGATGAAAAATCCTGTGGGATGGAAAAAAAGTTGTATAATGAATGTATGCAGTCTTGGTCTGTTTCATGATGTCTGTTTCATCATGACATGATGTTGTCACTCTGCTGGATGGGATGACTGTACTTGAGGGTTCAAAGAGTTGGCTGATCAGTTCAGGGGGTTCTGTGTCACTCAGAGCTGCCATGAGTGTGCTGCCCAGTCTGGCTGGTGCCAGTAAATCCACCCAGTCCTGCTGAGGGGGTTCAGCCACCAGTCTGGGAGCAAAGCTGCAAGGTTGGCAGTATGGATTTGCTCTCAGCTCTGTATTTCTCTTTTCTGGTACCTTGGTGGTAAACAAACATTCCCTAACCAGGCACATGGATTTTTGATGGCTGTATCCTAAGGCTACCCCTTCATTCCCTGGGTGCAAGCAGCATAACCTGATTCTACTTCCAGCAATACCAATATTCTACCAAGAATAACTCTGAATTCCACTCTAGAACAGCCACCTGACACTTAGGAATGAGGCAGGAGATACCTTACAGTGAGGAGAACTAGTGTGAAAAATACATAGTACCTCTTTTCCTTTTAAGCCAGTTCCTAACAAATATAAGTGATCCTGCTCCTGGTACCGGATCTGGATGTTGTACACTTTGTCTCTGTAGAGCACCATCAGTACATAAGGATGAGTAGCAGTTTTTCTTGAGCTGTCTCTCACCAGGAATGTTCCATCCTGAAAGGTGAAAAAATGAAAGATGACAAAGAGAAGTCTTGGTTTGATCAGTATAACAACCTAACTAGAGCACTCGTGCCTTTAAGTGTTTTTTCTTTTTGAAATCTTTCTCCTGGTAAGAGAAGCTGCACTGTTAAAGCATTTAGGTCATTTGTCAAATGTGTTGCCTTTCAATTTGCTACTTAACACTTTCCTCTGTTACAAAAGCAGATCTTTAAGGAATGTAGGAATGGTGTTCTATGAGGGAGAGATTCCATTAAAGGAGGAAGTAAAATATCAAAAACCAAACCTCACATCACTTTAACCAGAAGAGAAGTTCATTTCTGCTAAGTGCCAGTCAGGGTTCCTGTGTGATGTATTTACAGCTTATAATAAAGACAATGTCTGTGTAATTTAGGTAAAGGCAGTGATCCTGTATCACTCTCTCTCTGCTCTTCTTCACTTCAGATCTGTTTTGACAAGTCTTCCATTGAAATCCCTTTCTTAAAGGCACTGAATGTGACCTCATAAGCTGGACCTCACTCCAGTCACTGGGATGGTGCACCTGCCATCCTCAGCTCATGGCAGGTGCTGGGAAGCAGCACAGAGTAACCACAACTCCCACAGCAATGGGATATCATTCTATTTATCTCTATGACTTTAATTTATTCCCACATACACAGATAAGCCTTGGTTTCATCTGTTTGAACCTGTACTTCATTTTGCTGGTCTATAGGCCTAGAAAAGAGTGGGAGTCAATTATACCTAATTCAAGCTACCTAAAAATTGCAATTTGCAACAAGTTCCTCACTGGTGCCAGAAAACCATTCCAGAGAACAAGTCACTCCTCCTGAGACAGGCAGGGTGAAACTGCTTCTCTTGAACTCTGGAAAACCACATCCTTCATGGCTGGTTTAGACCAGATGTGTGCCTGTTGCCCTGACTTCTGCAGTTCTGGATGTTATCATTCTTTGGTAACTAGTTTCTCACACAATTCTCTGTAAACATAGCCATGTTAGTGTAACGATATCTTTTTATTTACATTCCTTTCTCCTGGGCACAGAAGTTTGATGGACATTTCCTTTGACCAGTGTGATTGAGGGACGACAGGCTGTTCCTTTGACCAGTGTGATTGAGGGACGACAGGCTGTCCCCTCCAATGCACAGTGATTTCTAAGATGCATATAAAATAAACCGGGCGGGTCTCGCCCGACAGTTGCTTCTTGCTCTCCTAAGGGGTGTCTCTGTCTCCCCCTTTGGTGTCATTACTGCGACACGCGCCTTTTCTGTGGGTTCACTTCCAGATGAATCCCCCACTCCAAACACCTACACTGGAGCCCCAGCCTCGTGCTGTTTGCCCTGGGTGCTGCCAGGAGCCCGCAGGGGCAGCTGGCTGTGGGCTGGAGGAGCTCAGCCCTCGCGGTGCCACGGTACCTTGTTGATCCTGCGGAGCGCTGCCTCGGCCTCGGGCCGGCTGGCGTAGGCCATGTACCACTCGTCCTTCAGGGAGCCCTGGGGCTGGGGAGAGCACACAGCAGAGGTCAGCTGGCAGGGAACGGGCTTGCACTGCTGCCAACACACAGCTGAGCACAGAGAAATCTCACTGTGAGGGATCGCGGGGGCTATGTGCAGAATCTCGGAGTTTCACAGATCGTACTGCTATGGAAAGTGGTGCTAAGTTGTTTTAAATTATCTGCTCACCTTGATAAATTTGAAAATATCTAGCTATAACCTATCTGCAAGTAAGCTAAGAAAATAATATTTCCAAATATTTTGTGTGTGTAATTTTAAGTGACTCTTCTATCTACCTGGACACTGGCATCCTTTGCCTTGGTTTGTCTGAGTGGTTTTTAACTATCATCTGAGTCCGTAATGCAGACTTCCTGTGAATACCCTACGTGTGGTTGCCCAGCAGTGCTATCACCAGAAGTGGTTTGCTCTAAACTTGTTATATTTAAGGAAATGTGAAGCAAAAATGCACTTAAAAGAATGAGTCCTTTACTCATCAAAGTTTTGTGGAAGGAGAAGTGAAATGCTACTTGAAGGCAGTTGTGCAAAACAAGCAATCCAGCAAACAAGTATTTTTCTTGTTTTGTTCTGTTGGGTTTTTACTATTGTTGTTTTTCTTGGTAAGGCACAAAATGAGGCACTACAGTTTGACACAGAAAAGGAAACTGAAAGCACTCAGTAGTGTCCTGACAGTGACTACTGAGTAGAAAAACAACTTTGAAAGATGTTCTCTCTCGAAACCAGAAAATTTGCTGTCGTTAACAGTTCTGGTTCATACTTGTAATGTTTTGTACCTCATCCTCCTCCACGTTTGCCTGGTGAACAGTCTGTCTGCTAGGAATTGGCAACGGAGGTCTCATGTCAGCTGAGCCTCTTGAAGGAGATCTGCTGTTGCTGCCTTCAAAGATACAAAAATAGGAAAAAAAAAGTTAAAACCAGGAAAATAATTTCATCTGTGCATCCAGGGTGTAGGATCTTCATTTTATGAGGCATGAAGTATTTGTATCAGCCTGGTGCTGAGACATTTGGAATTTACTTGAAATCAGATTTAGACTTCTCTGTGAGAACCAGGTTCTTTACATAATTTCATCCTTGGTGCACAGGGACTTCAATTGAGCTCTTGCAGTTCAAATTTCCATAAGAGCAGATGAACTTGAAATAGAGGTGACATTTTTTCAGTTTCTGTACCACAGTTACTCACTTGAGAGCATCTTGGTTTCTTTAGAGACAGAAGTAATATTGTCTCTTTGCAATCCTTGCCTTCTTAGCAATTAGAAAGTAAAAAAGTCACTGCAGGACATTTACAGCTGTTACCATATGTGAAAAATTACTTGTAAAGCAATGGATGTCTAAGTTTTCTTTAATTTTTAATTTTTCTTATGAGATAAATATGCAGTGTATTTCACATGAAAAGCATTTTCTCCCTTCTTTTGAGAGTATTAGCATACTACAGTGATTTGCATACCTGAGCTCTCAGTACTGTACAGAAAAAGATGGTTATATGAAGCTCTGACACTGGTTTAACTAGGCAGGAAGCCCAAACTTCATGGGAAAAAAAAAAAAAGAAAACCCAAAATCTTTGACTCAGACTAAGTAAGGTACACAAGATGCCTTTCAGGAACTTGATAGTTTTCTGTTCACACGCCAAGCAGAAACATCCATAGGAAAAAAAAAAACCACCTATTATATTGACTGCACTGAAATTACCTTTCATTCACTTTAAAAAGGAAAACCAGTAGGAATGCAGGATACAAACCTGGATGTAAGCGTGGTGGTAGTGAGCCAGTGGAAGACAGGTTTCTAGCACTGTTTTAAAAAAAATAGTCAGTATAAATACAGCATTTCTTACAAAATTTCTGTGCCCTGATCATCTAGTCTGGACTTTGTGCCTATTTTACAGAATGTGAGAGCCTCTTGAGACCTGTGCAGGATGAGGAAAGCCTTCTCTCTCTTTTTGTTTCTCTCCCCTTCTCTGTGTTTAAGTGGATCCACCTTTAAGTTTAGCTGGAGCTCAGTGTCTGGGAATGAGGGAATCAGTAAAGGCCACCAAGGCTCTGTGCCAGGATCAATGCAGAAGTCTATTTCAGCTTGTTGGGTTTTCACAGGGAATGGCTCCTTCATTCCCCCAAAGCAGGAAGCACAGGGCACAGCTTGCAAGACCTTTCTGGCTGTGGGGTTCCATTTACAGTTATTTTTCTTGCAGCTTCTGTAACATTGTTGATAAAAATGCAGTTTTGCATTAATGTTGCAAGCTGGGAAGGGCCAGTAACAGAAGGGACTGGAGCATCTCCTTTTGGAGGAAAGGCTGAGGGAGCTGGGACTCTTTAGCCTGGAAAAGAGAAGGCTCAAGAGGAATCTTATTAATGCACATCTGAAGGGAGAGCCAGCTGTTTTCACTGGTGCCCAGTGACAAGGCCAGAGGCAGTGGGAAAAACTGAAACTCAGAGGTTCCCTCTGAACATCAGGAAACACTTTTTTACTGTGGAAGCAACCAAGCACTGGAGCAGCTTGCCAAGATTGCTGTGGAGTCTCTGTTCTTGGAGACATCCAGATGCCATCTGGAGGTGGGACCAGGCAGCCTCTTCAAGGTGACCTTGCTTGGGTAGGGGGTTGGACCAGAAGACATCCAAAAGTCCCTGCCAACCTCAGCCCACCTCCAGAACTTCTCAAAATGGAGTCCCAATCTTCAATTCTTGTTATTATTTTTTGTTTATTCACCTAATGGAGAACAAATGGCCTGCACTCTTTTCCTTTACAGTTCATATTTCTCTTCTGCTTAAATGAGCTGTTGAAAAGGCTATGAGATTAATATGTTAATTTTGTTTGCAGAACAAAAACATGCTATCATGGCTTGATTCATGGGAGAGAATCAGTCAAACTGGGGGCCTCTGCTACAGCAAAACTTGGCAATGCTGTTTGAATAGAAGCAGAAGAGTTCATCATAGGAATAGTTCCATTTGCATATGACCTTGCTGTTGCTACTGCAATGTTTGTTTTGCTGGAGTGTCAGCAGTTCCAGAGGATGATGGTAAATGTGAGGAATTCATCAAAGAGCCATTAAAAAAACCACAGAGATTAGAACATGTGCACTCAAGGAGCCCACTCCAACTCATCAAAGTCTAAGTCTGTTGCATGGTACATCAGAAAACAAAATTCAATGAAGGGCTCTTTTGTCTAGCAAATGAAGACATAACAATCAAATATTTTTAAGTTGAAGGTGGGAAAAGATGAAGCAATGTTCACCATTTTAAATAGGAATTACCAACCATTAGCATAAAATTAGTCAAACGGGGGTGAAATTCCTTCAAATCCACTCCAGACAATCAAAATTGTGGGGTTTTTTTGTTTTGAAGTGTGAGTAGTAGTAGTAGTTCTAAAACTTAAACTCCCAGAGTGTGCAAGACCCCTTTCCCCTACATCCTGCCTAGGTTTGTAGGAGATGATCCCTTCCAAAAAGGGTTTGTCATTCTTATGGATCCTGCAGGCAATGGAGAGATGTCTCAAGATGGAAGCGTTGCACCAAGTAGGCTCTACAACACTTGCTTGCCATAAAACAGAGATTAGTCGTTTTTGTCTTGGTTGCCTTGGTTTTCTTGGTGTTGTACACACTCACTGAGATTGGCTGCATTGCCAAGAGATTGAGATCCAAAAGGAAGGACACAGTGATGGTGAAACAAACCTTTCTGCCCTGGGAATACTGTTGGATCCTGGCTTAGGTGGAGGCTTGACACCTTTGGGTGGGAAGGCGTTGGAGCTGTATGGGGGCAAAGACAGCTGTGGCACTGGTCTTTGGGGTGCAGCTGTGGAGATGAAGAGAAGGAAACTTAAATCTGATGTGAGACATTCTTAAATGAAGTAAAATGAAGAAATTCTGTCACATTACTGCTGTTTAATTAGATAAATATAATAAACAGTCTATGAGCAGTCCTTGATATGTTAGTTACAGATGGTAAACTCATCTGGTCAGCTGAGAACTTAAAATTAGGTATTAAAATTAAAAATCAACTGAATAGGCTTGAGCAACATTTACCTTTTCTAACTTCTGTTTTGGATAAGCCACAATTCAAGTACCTTAGCTGCAGTAGAGCTGGAAGTGGTACCTGTTTTCTGTCATGTTTCTTCTAAATAGCAGATTTGAGATCACCTTTTTGAACATCATTCTGAGATTTCTCCCAGCATGAAATAAAATATTTTCTTTCTGCAGTGTCCTCAGACCTGAACTAGCAGTTCAGTGGAACAGGTTATCTGTGCTCTGCACAGCTTAAATAACTTTACCCTTTATGGAGGCTTAGAGGCAGTGATAATTCACAGAGACTTGGCCAAATGTCCTGCTTCTGTTATGGAGTCACTTCACCAACTTAATTTTAAAAATCAGCATTCTGCAGTAATTTATAAGTACTGTTGGTACATGAAAGAAGTTCTGCTCCTGTTCATAAAAGTGAGTAACATTGCACAGAGCCTGGTGCCAGCAGGTTTGACTGAACGGTTTGCTGAGGACTGGGACACACCAGGTTTCTGTTTCCAGCTGTTTGATGCTGTGTGCAGATCACAAATCTCTCTAATGTAATGTATTTCAAAAGAAGAAATCCTGCTGTCTTGTAACTGGCTGACTGAAGGAAGCTATTAGCTATTGATTTCCTGGGGTTTGTGGCTTTGATATATAAATCTGCATAAGAACTCTGCAGCCTGTCAAGGGTACCACCTGACTTTTGAAATGGCTCTAAGGAAACAACTCTGAGATCATTTATTTTGTTGGGGTTTGTTTTTAGAAGTAAGACAAAGAAATATTTTTAGTTTGAAAAATCACTGTAGAAATACTTACTGTCTTCTTCTTCCTGGGGAGCCAAAGAAAAAAAGAAAATATTAGCAGCATATTATAGCACAGTTCTTAGGAATATTTCACAAAACAAAATCTGGACATTGGTGAATTTTGAGTATACAAGGACTCTAAAATCTACACTGTCATTTTCCTCTAAAATGCGGAGGGTTTTCTCTTCATGCAACACCAAAAAATTTTTAACATTCTCACATTAAGGTACAGCTGCTATTTACAAACAAGTGATGGTGATGTCCCATAATGGATCTTGACCCAAAATAATCAGGAACTCTCAAGAGATAGAAACTTCCCTTTTTCCTTCAAGTACATGCAGGCCCTCAGGGTTATCTGAAAGTGAAACTTTTAGGTCAGCTCAAGCTGAAAAAATCCCCAGAAGCCCAAATCTTCTTTAAGCAAAATCACTTTTTCCTATGTCATAGAAGAAATTCTGGCTTTATTCTTCCTGTTATCCAAGATAAAGTCCTCAGGGAATAAACTGAGCTTGACATAGAAACCTGCTAAAAATCTCCCCATGTGCTATGAAAGATCCATGAGTATTCCTCACAATTTATAAAAGAAACCAGTTTACCTTTTCCAGAGTTATTAGTTGATACAGGTACTTAATTTTATTGTAGTCCCTATACTTTAAAATATATGCTCTGAGACTATACTTACTTCATTTTTTTTGTGTGGTGGCCAACTCTGCCTGAAATGAAAACAAAATACTCATCATAGGTGGAATAGTATTCATTCATTTCATGTCCATCAGGCCATATTTTCAACTAGAACATGAATTTATAGTAAGTTTTAAAGACCAATGGATGCTGAAACTTTTTTTTTTTCTCATAAACATATCTAAGATTCTAATTTTCAGCCATAATCTAAGTCATTACTCTAGTCCTTAGCCCATCTTGATTCTATCAACAAAGAAAATGATGAATTGATTGTAAGGTTAGAGCTTGAAACAAGTTTGTACAATAATGAAACATTCGTCTTCAAGTCTTGAATTCATTTTTAATATTTGGCAACACTGCTGGAGCACATGATAAGTATACCAGGCTTTGTTTCTCTGATAAATTATCCTGGCTGATTAGCAGGTCTCAATTATTTCTTATCTTGCTTTAAGTTCAGCCAGTGCTCAGCCCCCAGGATGTCTAGAAAGTGCTGGAGAATGATCTAGTTCTGCTGGAAAATGCTGTTGGCTATTAAGAAGGGGTTTTGCAGGCTAATAAAATCAATGGGAGGAAAGTAAAGCTTCCTTTTTCTAATATCCTAAAAAAATAGTGATAGAACTCATGAAAGAATGTTCCCTAGAGCAAGAACTTGATCTGGTGGAAGAAACATGGCTCATATAAATCTCTGTACCACTTGGAAGTGAGTCCTGCCCCACATAATGGCTCTCTCAGATGTGACTGGAGAGAGCTTTTTCTGCATTCACACCTTTCTGCAGCTTAGAGCTCATCCTGTGCATATTAATAAACCAAAGCTTGGATATCCACAGACCTTGCTGTCATGCAGTACCAGTAATTTAGACCATCTTGTTTTGCTTCTCTGTATTTTTGTTAAATTTAATATCTCCTTTATTAAATTTCAATTAAATGAGCACTTACTTTGCAGGGATTTGCTTCCTTAGAGGAGGTGGATTGCCTCTTTCATATCTGTCACTTGGTGGGACAGGAGGTTTTGGCATCATTGCTAACTGTTCCCCCAGGGATCTAAAGCAGGAGGAGATGATGAAATGAAGGCAAAAAGCTGCTAATTAAGAAATAACTGAGCAATACTGGCAATGAGAGGATCATTTGCAGAGGGCAAACTCTTACCTTAGCTGTGAAACCAGAGGCTGTAAAACAACAAGGAATAGTTAAGAGAATGTGTAAGTGTAGAAAAATAGGCAAAAACTATCAATAATCACCAAAAAATGTTTACCTTTTCAGGAATGCCTGGCTTCTTCCCTGAAAATAGCAAAAGTTTACATTTAGAAAAAAATGGAAGTTCATTAATTAAACTCTCTATGAAATAAATGAGTTTTGAATATAATTGAAAGTTAATCTTGCAGACTGAAGCACTCAGCCTCCTGAGATCTAAGTCAGAAAAATATTTTGGCTTTGTAAGTGATGGCAAAATTGCAAGATCTCTTAATAAAGGCAAATTTAAGCATTTTGAAAGTGCCATGTTTCACAACCATGTTTTCGATGGTTCAGTTGTGAATTATTGGATACTTTTCTACCATTATATAACAGATGAAAGAGTTTAGATAATAAATAAAAATTGCAGAGTCATATCGATAGATGCTTTGTATAATGTGGTTTTCAGGTCTGAAAGAAATGCCTTTTTTTTCTATGTCTTATTAGTTCTCAGCATTTTTTAAGTCTGTTGCCACATTATATACAGCAGTGTATGCAGTTTTGTCAGCTTTGTGTGCAAAGGTGATTTCCTCCTTTAACCTGCTAGATCTTTCCTTTTTCAATCACTTCAGTGCTACATCAAACTTTTATTGCACAAGGATCTCATAATGCCTTTCTGTTCATCTGTCTGACCTAGGATTGCTGTTTTCTCGATGAAATTTCTCTCTCTCTTTATAAGTGCTGTTCACGCTCTGTTCACAAACAGATTACCTTGTTTGTGACTGGATTACACTTGGTTGGGCTTTGTTCTTTTGCATGAATTCTATTCAAACTGATGATTTTCAATAATTAAAACAACCCCAGTGATATTAGTGCAAGCAGATACTGACCTGATACTGGGCTTTCTCTTTCAAAGGGGGGAGCAAGGCGATCCAGGGAAGGTTTTGTGCTTCTGTCTATAGAAGGAGCTGGGGCTGAACACAACAACTGTGTAAGATAATTTGCTGGTGTAGGTCAATACATCTTTATTTTGCATAGATTAGAACTCGTGTAACTTCTTAAAATAACAAGTGAGGCTCCTGAGTAGTAGCAAGGAGTGGAACTGAGGAGACAGAGGCAGAAATGAAGCCTGAGGGAGAAGCCTTGCAAAGAGAACAGCAGCTGTACTTACGTTTCAAAGGCTTCATGTTCCTGTCTCTACTGAAGTCGTTGTTGCTTGGTGGAGGAGGGAAAGCTGGCAGCTAAAACAAAGATTTAACAAGTGGTTAAAATAGGTCTGCACTTTCTGTGTGAGTGTATTAACCCCACCACACACCTCTGCCAATCTCTGTGTCTGGTGCAGCACAAGGGACAGGTCTCTGCTCGCTGCAGGCAGCACAGGAGCCATGGACTCTCCTGACCTGCATGCATTGGTTTTGTTGGATGCAGAATTGCCTCCATCTCTCTCCTCACAAGGAACACTCCAGTGGGGTGTGTCTTTGGGCAGGGTGTGGGTATTGTCAAAGGAAAGAAACAGGAGCTTCAACAACGCTGTTGTATCTCTGTGACACTGCATCAGGCCAAAAGTCCCTCTGCCACATCCTAAACCTGAACTTGTATGCATGGGTGGGTTTAGTGTTCATCTGTTCTGGCAACACTGAGCCTCTAGTGCCAGTGTCAACAGCACAAGAGCTTTCAGTTTGGAAGTATTCACAGCAGGGGAAAAAAGAAAAAGAAACAAATCTTGGTCATTAAGGCTCTCCTTATACATTCTCTCACACTTTCATGTGGTCCTAATTCAATTGGACAACTGCTGAAAGTACAGCTTGGAAAGACTTAACCTTTTTTTTTCATTTTACAAATATCACTAAAGAAGCAGAGGCATCTCTTACAAATATATAATGTATATGGGAGAGGCATTCACAAGTAGGTGTATATTTCCAGTTTAAGAAACAATGAGGTAATAGGAAATAATTCAATATATTTCTCCCTTGAAATGTAGTTGTTCCTCGAACAACGGCCACACTGTAACAGAATTCAAATCTATTCTGATGGCTGAAATTCTTCCTCTACTGACACAGCTGAATAAAAATGCCATTACACTAAGAAGGTACTGGCATAGGAAATAGGTGAGATATGAAGAGAGGAACATACAGTAGCACTTCTTCCCCCAAATGGTCCTGGGGATGGGCCAGGTCGCTGGGGCGGCACTGGAGGCTGATGTGGAGGCTGATGTGGTGATCTGGTTGTTGAAGGTCTGTCTAAAGAAAACAAAACCCCCAAACTAAACAACTACACGGAGTTTGGTTATTTAATACTCGTTCAGTCGTTATGACAAAGTGTCCTTGCAGGAACCTGGATCCTGAAGTTAATATATCACAAAGACATTGCTGTAGGATATAACTGGCAGTTGCTTTATGATCAGTGTGTTGTGGTGGGAGTTCCAGGCTGTCTGTCCCTGGGTGGTGACTCCCCTGCCAGCCTCTTGGCCCTCAGGATTTATTTTCATTCACTGCAGTGCAGTGACTGTGAAGCACCAGCCAGTCTGAATGGCAGGTTTGTGCTCCACAGCTCCAGGCTGCTGAGGAATCAGGTGTAAAATAAAAATGACAGACAGAGAAAGCTGATCATTCTTCCTCAATTTTCACTAGAGGTTTTTGCCACTGTTGCAACAACTTGCTCTGTCCAAGGTTGCACTGCTAAAGCCACTACAGCATGTCCATATGTAACTTCATGTAGATTCAAATCAAAGGCCAAACAATGAACATATCACACAAAATTACTCCTTATTCCAACAGAGCTTGTCCAAAGTAGAAAATGTAAATTTAAAAGTCACAAACCCACCAAATCTGTGTCACTAAATCTTGTTCATGAGCTACACTGTTAGCTTCAAGGAAAAACCCTCTATATTCCATTACCAGCCACCTAAAACGTTGCTGCTAATGTGTGAAAATAGAATTTACACATTATAAATAGCAGTTAATTTTCAGTAATTACCTATGTAATCTGTGCTGCTTGGAAGTGACTTGGCAGGAAATATGACATTGTGATGTGCTTCGTCATTATTGGAGGGAGGTGGCTCATAACCATCACTGTCATGTTCTGCTTCCTCAGGTTCCTCTGTTGGTGACTCATAGTCAGCCTCATCTTCCTTTTCCTGGTCTTCATCAGGGCTTTCATAGTCATCATCATCATCATCCTGGCAAAGGAGCACACAAAGTGGGTGCTGTAGCAGAACACTAAACCCTGCAGAGCAGGCTCCTTGTGGCCTTTCCCTGGGATGCTTTTCACTCAGGAGCGATACCAAGTTTTGACAACCAGTTTGAGTGAAAACATTCTGCTGAAATAATGTGAGCAAAGGAGGCAACCAGTGAGCTTAAGAAGGGAAACCAGTATCATTTGATGGCAGTAAGTGCAGTGGGAGGTCAAGATAAGGTGAAGGTTTACTGAAATGCAGTGTTTCAGGGAACAGAGAAGGCACCAGCAAACAATCCAGTGTTCCTAGAAATACATGGGAGCAGCAGCTGATGCCTTGATGTTCATTTTTGCTTTCTAAGATGTCCTTCTCAGCCTGCAACCCAGCTTTTTTAAATGATTCAGAAAAAACTGAGCTCTCTGATTTAGGTCTTGGTGTCCTCCTGTCCCAAACCATCCTCCTAGGACCTGCAGGACCTCGTGAGGTCACAGTGTCAATGTGGCCATGGCACACATCTGTGCAATCTGCCAAGGCCTGAGAGGAAAAGAACGCTCTATTTGTCTTTGCTATCACAGCTGGAATTTCCAGAGCTGCACTGGCATAGAGCCCTCATGCTCTGTAGGTGGTTACTTTTATCTCTTGTGCTCCTAGAATAGGAGCAAATCTGTGAATTTAGTCACAAGTGTCTTCTAAAAACGCCTCTCCCTTTTTCTTTTGAACAAAAGCCTTTAGTACTGGTCAGCCTCAGAGATCTTCATAAACCCAGTGTGCACCAGCAGCTGAGGGGTGTGTGCTTCACCTAATGACATTTGTCAAGGCATTTTCTATGCCAAAGGCAAAAGGAACTTCTGCAGTCTAAATGGCTTAAAAAAAATTATTGCTCAATAAATCAGCTCTAGAGAATAAAATGGCAAGAAGTTGCCATTGAATAACACAGCAACCTTTCAGCTACTAGACACCACCTTCAAGAGCTTGAAACAGGCACACAAAATTCAGTGGTTCAGTGGGGACCTGGTCACAGGCTGGGAACTTCTGCTTGAGCCAGTGGAATAGGAGGGCCATGCTGAAGCTTTGCCTTGCATTTCTGGGGGAGAACCTTTTCTCAGTGAGGAAACTTGTGTGCAGCTACTCCAACCTTTCCTGCTCCTGCTTTTCCTCCCCCAGCACCCCCTCCACTGCCCAAGCAGCCCCTGCAGGAAGGGACAGCCTGGCCAGGGCAGGCAGCCCCCTGAGCCAGGAGGCTTTGGAAACCCAAATACTCACAAAGGAAGACCAGCCACCATCATCTTGAGCGTACCCTGTGTAAAGGAAGCACAGCCAGAGGTTTTTATGCATGTACAGCCTTGTCAAAGATGTCACAACTTGACAAAAAGGACACAACAAATCCCAGGTGGGCTCTGAACCCCCATCCTCTGTCACAGGAGCGATCTGGTCTTTCCAAGGCAGTCACAGAGGGCACTGTGAATATCATCCTGACTCCAAACTAAAATAAAGCTACCTTTGTGTGAGATGAACTGGGTGCTGGCACTTCAAGTTTGTCCCACTTCCAGTTGTAAACATAATTTGAAACAAAATGCTTTCAGAATGAGCCCAGGCTTCTTGTCTCTTTGTTTAAGATTATTTTAGCTTTCATAACAGAAGTGTTTCTTTTTTTAAAATTTCAGCTTCCCTCTCTAATTCAGTGCTGCTAGGAGGAAGGGCAGGGGGCAGAGGTGTTGGGACAGAAATATATAAGCACTGATGCTATTTATTGGGCTAAAGAAAGATATTTTGGGGATTCCCATGTGAAAGTCTCCACTCTTGCCTTCCTTCACCATCTTTTCCCTTTAAAAACATTTTTTCTTACTGATTCTCCTACATCTACTCTTTTCTTTTTTGAAACTTCTCTATACTCTCATATTTGCATTTGTTGTTTTGGATTTTTGTTTCCCACTCCTGCTCCCCTCAACTGACTCTGCCCTGCAAGTCTTAACTTAAGATTTTAGTATTTTTAAATATTTTTTTTGTTGTGAGAGTCTAATCTGCCAGTACACACTTACCTGGATTTTCAGGAGATTTCTGTGTTTGGGCCCTGCAACAAATATACAAAAAATAAATTCCTTCTATTTGCAATTCTTAAATGTTTGGTGCTTCTATTGCAAAAAAGGCAATAGGTAACTGTTAGAGTAAAATGAAGTTTACACAGATGAGTTTAACTGCCCCAAATGCCATAAACACATTAGTTGATGTTTCATATACAGGATCTTAATATAATCCAAATTGTTTTGAAAAGAATTGAAGTCAGAGAAGTCAAATGCTTTAAAGAAAGGGGACTCAGTAAATACATTTACCAGTCCTGAAAACAGGAACTTCTTTTACTAATTCAGATCAAACTGTTCAAAGATCATAAATATTTGTAAGGTTGAAATATATTTTTATGGTTTCCAATTCTAGTTTTGGATTCTAGTTAATGGAAAGTTGTAAAACCATATTACCAGATCATGCAAAACCGTGTTATGTAGACTGGACTTGGTTTTCATTGTGTAGGAACTGAAACTGTTCTTTTTTCATACAATGTTCTTGCAATTTTTTCTCTTTTTCTATTGTGAGAATATTATATTCAATGACAAATCTTTAAGAATTAAAAAGTGTAATGATGTCTAGATCTGTGGAATGCATTAATGATGATTTATTAATGAGGCTTCATAGGCTTCATAGCCTTCCTAAAAATTAATGTGCTCAGGTGGAAAATTGCATGAAATGTGCAAATGTTACTTGGTTCTGCACATGGCAGAAGTATCTGGGTGTTTATGTGCTCAGGCTTTGCTGTTCTTGTCAGATGACATGAATGAATCAGAGCTTTATCTTATATAATTTCCAGGCTGTACTTCTGATCCAGGTATTATTGTTCAAATGAAAAACAGTCCAGAAAAGACCTGTCTGAAAGCTTTGAACAAGGAAGCTGAATTGTTTTACTCACCATTTTGGAAGGAAAGAGAGCCTCCCTTCATTTTTGTTTATTTCTTGGCTTAATTTACTTACAATTCTATTGAAAAATAAAACAAAATTATTTGAAAAAAACCTTGAAACTTGTCACTTGTCAAAACAGCTAATTCATTTTCTTAGCTGTTATCCCTCAATATTTGCTAAATTAAATCTGGCAATTCATGAATGTTATTTACTATGTGATAAGAACATTGAATTTACCATCTTACTGCAAAGTTGCACTACAGCATATCCAATTGCAAACCAGACTTTTCTCACCTAGGTAAAATCCCATCATGTTTAAAAATAAACATTAAACCCAGCAAGCCTTAGAATCTTTTGGGGGTTGTAGACATCACACATTGGAACATTGCTTCAAGTAATGGCCACAGCATTTGTATGATTTTGTGTGGAAAAAGCAAATAATACTTCAGGAAACAGAGCTTATGTGTGCAAAAGCAGGGATTTACTGTTCCCTGAGTCTCTTCCCTGTTCTGTTTGTGCTCCTTCCTCTGCAGCCAAGTCCTACCTCATCCAGGGACCTTCCAGCAGAGAAGGGGGAAGGCTGATCTTGTTCCAGGTTTTAATACATTTGCATGGCATGGCAGAAATATTCATGGAATATAAAAATACTTTTATTTTATGCCTGGAGAAATTTTTTCAAGTGGATGACAGTCAGAACTAAGATTCACAGGGTTAATTCTACTGAGAGACCAGAATTCTGCTCTGCTACTAATTAAGTTTGCCTCTATGATTATTTTGCTTCAAAGAAAGCTTATGATGAGCCATGGCCTGTTTCTCAATTGTCATGATTTCTTTTTGAGGAATGTCCAAGTGAGAAAGTCCTGGGACAAATGAAGCAAATTGTTTACGTACATCCAGTTAAAAAGATCCCATTTTACTTCCAGTTTATATTCTTTAGTTTTATCAGAGATAGTAATTGTGGAAATGTAAGTATTATGAAAAAAAATCAGGAGCTTAATGCATCTGTTTATCTCAGATTCTGAATCCTGTAAAATCTTAACTTTTATTGTTTGTTCATGTAGAATTTTACCCACACATCTTAGATCAGGTCCATCAAACTTGATACAAATATTGTAAAATATTTGTTTATGGCCAGGCAGTAACCACTCTGCTTTGTTTTTCTTCTCCTTTCATATCTTTTTCTGTTACTCAGCAATAACAACCCCCTAGTTTTTCCAAATGACCTAATTACTGCATCTTTCATGTCTAACTACTCTTCTGAGCTGGGACTGGAGCAAGACAGGTTTTGAAGCAATCTAATGTTAAAAACAAGCCAACAGTTTCAGATCAGGGTGATTTTTCTGGCTGAAAAGGATGAAGATGAGTGGTGTGAATTTAGGGATATGTCAAGGATCCAAGTGTGAAAAGAGAAGTACAGAGAAATTATATTGTTTAGGTTTTCTTTTTGAAGGCAGTACTTTGCCATTTTCTATTTGGAAGCCAATATTGTCATACTCACCCCTTTTTGAAATAAGCACATGCACAAGTGTTAACAATTTCAGAAGGATTACAGCTGTCTAAATCTGATATTGTTACCCCAAAAAAACTGGATAAAGCAAGAGAAATGCCAAATTATAGGCATAGGAGTCCTCCTGTTCTTCTTTCCCATGGAACCAACACCGCTCTGCACAACAAATTTCCTTCTGCTGAGGGGGATAAGGAAGTTGGTGTGTGAATAATAAATTCCATGTGAGACATCAGGAAATGTCTTGGGGTGAGCTGTGCCCTGCACACACCAGTGCTTTGGTCAAGAACAGAATTATGGAATTTGTGTGTGGTCTATTCCCTGTTGTAGAAAAGGTAGAGAATCCTTCATAATGTTTAGGGTATTTTTCAGCTAAAGAAGTAAAATGCAGATCACTAGGTTTAGAGCTAATAATTCTTTTAGCTCAGACTTCCCTGGGTGTGAGTGAGACCTGAGTGTTTGGAAGCTTTCTGCACTAAATCTGGGCTGGCTGCTATGAGGTTTTACACCAACTGGTTTTTGAGGAAAAACTGACAGCAGAAAGTCACTCATCTTATCTTGCTGCCAAAAATTAATCATTTTATGCTTAACATACAGTGTCTAATCATTACTTCAAGTTTATTTGAAATGCCTCAAACCAATGGCTTGGAGGATTTATTAGAAAAAAAGCAAATTTTAGGAGGGTCACACTTGACAAGCAACATTATTAGGGAAGATCAGTGCACTGAGCAGCTGAGGCTGTCACTGTGTGAGGAAGGAAGTACCAAAACCACACTGCTCTCTGAGCTGTGGGAGTGGATGATAGGAGAGGATAAGGCAACAGCACTTGCAGAAAATGTTACTCAGACTTCTCTTTCTCTTTCTACCTCCTCCACCAGTTGCTAAACTTAAAACTGGCAGGAAGTTGAAATTCAAAAAACCCACACAGCCCAAAGCAGGACTCCAAAACTGGCTTTTGTTCACTGAACTGCAGACACTGTTGACTTGAGTAGAACCCACTCTACGTGTATTGGGATAAAGATGGGTAAGAGAGATGGAATACAAACCCTCTAGGGCCAGGGAGGTGCACAGTTGCATATTGAAAGAAGCATATTGTTCATAATATATATCAATATTTCATATTGTCAGAAGCAGAGCTGGTGATAAAGTCTTTGGTTTGGCCTTTGAGAAGGCTCTGTTGGGCAGATGCAATGTTGTTGCATTGAACTCAAAACTGACTGAATATCACTGATATTCCAAACCTCGCAACAACCTTTAGATCCCAGCTGAGAGCACACGTGCACACACACTGACATCTGCCCAAGGCTCACCTTTTTATCAGAGAAAGCACAGGTTCCTCAAATTTTAGGTTTGCACTTTTACTCTTCTGAAAGCAGAATGACTTTCATTCTGTGCAGTGTTTGCAGGCTCTGGCTGTGTCACTTACTGAGCTGGCAGCTGCAATGAGTGAATTGATGCTCCTTCTATCACTGGAAATTTCCACAAATGCCCTGGGATGGATTTTGGGGTGCTGTGGGATGTGCCCTAAGCTTTCTGACCAAGCCTGGAAATTTCACATCTCATGTTTGCCAGCAACCTGCCACTGAGAATAGCCAGAAGGATCAGCAGCCTGCTGAAACTTGGAACCCTTTTCTCTCAAGACAGTAAACAATAGGAGTGGCAAAGACTAATTTTAGTGTTCATACCATGGTTCAGGTGTCAATCCACCCACCAGCATTATATTTAATGAAATCTTTGCTTTTTCTTGTTTAGTAATTCTGACCACATTAAGTAAGGCACATTCTGTTGAATGTGCTTTAAAATATTTTGCAAGGCTCATATTTCTTATCCACAAGTATAAACCTTTATGACCTTTCTGTGACGGCAAATAGTGCTAATGAGCAATAGAAAAACTCCTTTTATCTCTTAATCTGTGTATGTTAGTAGCATATGATTAGGTCTCATTATTAGGTCTGAGTTTCATTTAGCACTTAGGACAGATATTCAATGTCTACTCTGTGTAAAATATGCCATATCCCTTCCCAGTTTCACCAGGGTACCTCTTACTCTTTCAGGAAAGTGTGTTGCATGTGCATATCTTAACCTACTGGTATTAGTATTAACTTTTTTAGCAAAGTTTTCCAGAGAGAGTTCAGCTCTTTTAATGGGGAATGCTAGAGATTTGAAAAATTATTTCAACGTTCAAAAGAGTGCTTAGATCTTTTTTTTGTTTTTTAAAAAGAAGCCAAAGGTTTTATGAAGACGTGCACCTGTAATGGGGCTGGTGGAGATTAACTTTCAAAATAACAATGCTGCTAGTAATAACAGAATATTGTGGAGTGTTATAATTAGTTTCAGGAAATGACCTGTCATACCTTGTAATGACAACTGTGACCTACTTTGACTCTTGAAAAGTCACAGAATCATCCCCAAATAATGACACAGTTATATTCAAAACCTGAGCATAGCTCTGCTCACAGGTAGATGCTTGGCAAAGCCACACACCCAGCTCAGGAGGCCTGGACAGACGTGGGCTGTGCAGGATTCCAGGTGCTGGGTCCTTGTAGGTCAGAACATTCCTGCAAAGTTAGTGGGGAACATCTCTCTTGTATGTGTATCTTTTATTCATTTCACCACTGGCCAACGCTGTAAGTGTAACACTTGCTGTTTATATCGAGCCTTTGTGCAGAACGTGCTCAGATTTTAGCTCAGCTATTGCCTATCAGATATTGTAACTACAATATGCTAATGTGTCTTTCAGCCTGTAGAAAAACTCCTCCTACTAGCTGAGGTTTGCATTATGATATAAAAGAAAAGTGTGAATGTGTTCTAGTAGAAGTCAACAGCCAGCACTTTGTGTTTCCATGAGAGTGTGGAGATTCTGAAGTAATGCAATTAATGTTTCAAAAAATGGCAGATTCTTCTACCCAATAATTCTGTCTGGGGGGGTGTTTTGGGTTTTGGTGGCTTTCTGGTTTATCGTTGTTGTTGTTTGTGGGGTGTTTGTCTGTTTGTTTTTAGTGGGAACCAGTTCTCTTCCCTATTAAAGCTCTAAATTCTTGTTTGAAACAGGGGAATTACATGGAGGACCTTTTTGCGTGGATAATCACCACATCCCAGTGAATTTTTGTCTTGTTTGTAAGTGTGGAAAAGTCTGAGAAGAGCCTTAACTCCAGACTTTTCACTCAGATTATCTACTTATTTATTCTGTTCCTCAAGTTGTGCACCAAGCTTCACTCTTCTTTTGATTTCAAGTTCTCTTCTCATTGAGAAACCCAAAAGATCTGACTGGAAAAGGCTGTTCAGTTTCTGCTGGGGTGTTACAAGTGAGAAACCCAAAAGATCTGGCTAAAAAAAGGCTGTTTACTTTTTGTAGGGTGTTACAGGTTAAGTGGACTGTGAAAATCAAATGCTGAGGTATCAATAGGTTAGATGAGAAGAAGGAGCAACTCCACATGGTTAGGTTTCATTTTGACTGTTCACCTATGGCATTCATCTCTCTTGCATGTCTGTGTTTATTAGACCATCCACTGACCACTTTTGTCTCACAAATTTGAAATTAAATCATCAAAAGTTCTCAAAATTATAAGCTCAGACAATGAGAACATGAGGTAATTTTGCCAAAGGACTGTTAAGGTGGGACAAATTCTCAGAGAATTACAAGTTTTACAGTATGGTCAGATGAGTCTTTCACTGACAATCTGGTCTCTTAGTAAAAGTAACATTGTTAAATGTTGCTTTTAATTGACAGGGAGCTCTGAAATTCTGAGACATCAGAGCATCTTTTTTAAATAACATATGGACCTTTTTACTATCACAGTGTGCACCACCACTCCTATTATGGGGATATTTATTGTGTGAAAATACAGAGGTGATTTTAAGAAACATGTCATGTCCTAGGCTTTCAGATTCAAGTCCTTCATATCTGATCTGAACAAGGGTGTCCTGCTGGACTCAGCTCTTCCCACCAGCTCACCCATGAGCTCATGAATGTGACAGGTCACACAGGTATTTAAAAACGTTTCAATATTCTTAGCTTCCCCAAAACATCTTACACAAGATCTCAGAAAAGGCAAAGCAGACTGCATCTTCTGTAGCAAAATCAAGATATGCATGGAGGGAGTGAGTCTGGAACTGGGAAATGAGCAACAAAGAAACAGCCATGTTGGAACAGCTTGAATTACTTTTTTTTTCTCCTCCTTTTTTTAGCAGACCAAGAAGAGCTCCATGTGTCTCATGGTTAGGAACCTTCTAACCTACAGCTTAAATATGTAGCAGAGAACTCATAGCAAAATAAAATCCTTCATTTTTCACCGTGAAATATTAGAAGAAGCCAATTCCTCTTACTCAGTATTGACTTAAGGAGATTAATGTTCTTCATTTAGTAACTTCTATGAAATTATGAAAGCTATTCAGATGAATTGGAAACTTTTTCAAGGCCTAATCCACAGGAGCTAAGGAAAGCTATTTAACACTGAATCACATGTTCCAGACTGATTGATCTTGAACACCCAGCTAAAGTGAAAGCACATGATGAAAATCACTTCAAATCTCAACTGTTGTGGACATAACTGAATTTTTTTCCTTTAAGGTAAAGTCAACAGTTAAGCAGTGAACAGTTAAGTCATATTTCAAAGGTAATGCTTGAAAGAAAGCTTAACCTTTATGCAGCTGCTGTCAGTCAGAGAATTTATGCACAAGTTTTCTTTTGAACATCCCCCAGACAATCTTCTTGTATCATTTTGCTCGAGCAGTCATGACAACACTCGTTTTATTTTGGAATATTCTTCTTTTTCTCTCAGTACACCCCAATAAAAACGTCTCTAACCAATCACTTGCAAATCATTTGCCTGATATTTCCTATGAGATTTCACTGCAAACCAGCTAAAATAATTTTTAATATTGAAGTTGTTTGACTTTACTTACGGCACTCTGAGTTTTGGAAATTTCTGAATGTCATTTTCAGACATGTTCTGGAAAGGAAACACGAGATGTATCACAAAACTGTCCATGGAACAGCCTGTGGCTTACACAAGTCACACATACATATTCAAAAATGTAACATGAATTCATGTGGTATTCAAGTCACTTCAGAAGCCAGATATATTGAATTCCTTCATGTCTGCTTAGTGAAATTAGGCAAGATTGTGCTTGATTGCAAATTTCAGGATAAAACTGTAGATTTTAAGGAGAGAACCATTGGCTGGAGTTCAGTTCTAAGAACCTGAGCTGTAAAATCCCATGTTCTAGTGGACAGTTAGCTGGAAAACTCCTTGGGCTTCAGAGCAGCCTTGGCAGCACAACAAAAATCTTTCTAGAAAGTGGGATGGGGGCAGAGTGTTTGTTCCCCCCTCAGCCATAATACAGCAATGGACTGAGATTACTCCTGACTGAGCTGTGCTGCTGGAGCCCTTCCCTTCTTCCAGCACATGCAAATCCACATTTAGGACTGATCCAGCCGTTATAAAAACTTTGGATTTAGTTGATTTAGTGTCTTGTTTAGTTAATCACATGCATCATGAATTCTCTTTGGAACATGGATGATAGTCTGGTTCTTTTTGTCTTTTTTTACTGGCAACAAAAATATGTTCTAATTATACATTGGTCCACAAACCTGTCAAAGATGTTCAGGACAGAACAAATCCTATCTGTGCATTTCCACACTATTTTGCCTCTGAAAGGAGTGAAATGCAGGAAAAATGCACTGCCTTCATGGAAATGTGCTGCAGCACTTACTGAAGATACATATTTTTTCTAAAGACTTTTTAAGCTTCTCTCTGGAGTTCTATTCTGGTGATAAAGCTGACAGATATTAGGGGTATAAACTCCCTTAGAAGGGCCACATTGCTGTTTTAAATAATAGAGACTTTTATTAGAATAAGTTACCCTCTGGTTTCATTCCTTCTACATCTGAACTGGGCTTTCCTTGGGCTAGCCAGAAGACACAGAAACATGACTTTGAAACTAAGATGTTATTCTGGTCAATAAGAGAGCAATATTTTTACAGTCAGGTTTATCATGTGGATCTGACAATAAATACAAACCCAGCAAACACTCAGCCTGAGCAGCTTCTTCTGTGCAAATGTAATTTGGCAGTTTCCAATCCCTCACAAAATGTAAAAAGGTGTTTCTTAGGAAAACCGTTCATACAGACAAGAAAATTTTTTTCCAGATTGCTTTGTACTCTAGAATATCCCACTGGAAGTCTCCTTCTGTGGTTCTGTTTAACAAGTGAACCTGGTTTTTTTGCATTATACAATTAAGTCTAAAGCTTAAAAAGAAGTCTGAGCAGAGGTGAGCAGCTGCTTGGCTTGCTCACTAGAAATATCCTTTGAATCTGCAGGGATGCCTCTGAAGAGCTGCTGCACTCTGAGCTATGAAATTCCAGAAACACTCTGGAAGTAACAGAAAATCACAAAAATCACTTAGAAATCACACAGTTATTGCTCTTTTTATTAGCACCTCACAAAAGACCATAATTTCATTATGATTCCAGAGCCAGGACTCCCACTCCAGCCACAGATCCTTGGTGCTTGAGCTGAGGAGGATCTCTTGGGGGTTAGAAGGATAAATCCCATCACACATCTGAATTATGCTGACTCCACCCAGTAGGAGGGAGGGGTAATATCCTGTTCCTACAAAAGGGGCTTGAACTTTTTTATGTTGCATTTCAATGACTTGTCAAAAAGCTGGATATTAGGACAAGTAAATTAAAAATAAGAATCTTTAGAAGAGGTATGCAGAGATTCCCCCTCTATGACTAATTCTACAGGTGATCAAAATTACTGCTTCTGGGGAAAATACAATGGTTAATATTTGAAAATAAAATACTAAAAATACTAAAATACTAAAAGGTCTTACACATTTTCACGGGTGTGTATCTAAGACCTGAAAACAGCAGCTATGTCAATGGAAGTTTTCAGCTTTTGTAAAATTAAGCCAAGCCTGGAACAATGTTGATTTAAAGCCACTGGGACTTGGCTTACTAATTTTGGTTCTCCTAAATTGTATTGATTGTCTGTATTGCTATAGAAGAAATGTAATTTAATGTACAGAGAAATGAAGCAATGATTACAATTAAAGGCCAGTCATTCTAACCGGGGCTGTGTCTTCTTTAGTATGAGAGGATCATTAATAAATGTGGGTTTTCTGTAGTTAATATTTGAAAACAAGAATTTCCTATAAAGGAAGAGATGAATTCAAGACAAATTATTGTTTTAGAACTTCCCTGACAGTTTAAAAAATACTAAAAAATACGAATATTGAACAACATGCTTAGGCTTGCAGCATTCCATATTTAAAGCAAGTTATCTGGCTGATTTTAGCAAAAGCATTTACCTCCCATATTTATACCTCAGTAACCACCTGGGAGGGGGCTCTTCACCTGCCAGTGCAAAACAAGGAGGAGTCAAAAACATCACTTGGTTGGAATTTTCCAGGAAGGAATTTTACAACTCCACTTACCAAAAACCTTTGTCCATTTATGCTGTGCTTTCTCACGACTTTCTCACAGTCCTTATACTTCAGCTGTCAAGGAAAAGATGATTATTGCACCCTTAATTATAAGAATAAATCAAGACATTTAAACATATGGCTGGCTTTGAGTAGATGCTTTTGAGATACCTTTTTGTATGCTATGGTCTGTCTAAATGGTTCATTTTGTTCCAGAAACATGGATTTTTATGGCAGAGATTCTTCAGTGGACTTGGGGTTTTCATCCATTTAGGGACATGGAATTCCTCCCATTTAGAAACCACCTCACAGTGGCCTGGCCCAAAGAAATAATTGACAAATTATTGTGGTACTGACTGGGATGAGCAGCTGCAGAAGTCCAACAAAACCTTTTTTATCCTGGGATACTAAAGCTGACTGATCCCAGTCACAGAATTCATTGTTGTGATCAAAAAGCTTCCTCTTCTGGATGGAAATCTCACTTGTTAATCCTGGACATTAATATTTGTAAAGCTTTTCCACAATATTATGTTTTCCAGTAGCATTTAGGCCTGTTAGAAGTTGCTCATGTACAGGTTGACCATGCAGCAAGACGTGGCTTTTAAACATTTCCAGTAGGTGCCTTAAGTTTTGGATTTTTCTTTTTTTTTTAACAGTAATAACACAATGTAAGAACACAATTTATATTTTTGATCTGGGTAGAATGTATTTTCCTGTTTCAAGCTGGCCAGGTCCATATCAGAAGGCACCCAAAGAGCAGGCAGACAAAGTGATTTTTGGAGGCTTTGAGACAGAAGAATGACCCTTGTTCTGCCTGAAACTTTAGTTAGTGGGAGTTATGCAGACAAATGACCCTGTGCTGCTGGGATAATTCCCCTAAAGCAGAGAACACCTTATAGGGAGCATTCTGTCCTTCCATAGTTCTATCCCATTGTTTCATTTTAAGGAGTAATCTTGTAAGTCGGTGTCTGTGAGAACGGATCCTCAAAACAACTGAACAGAGGGGAGGATATTTTTAGGAGCCACCTTCAGTTACTCATATGCAAAAACAGACCTAACTCTGGTAAATATTTTAGGATACAGATTAAGACTTCTGTGCAGACTGAGGACTTAAACCTGTAAATAATTTCTTTCATACAGTGAGTGCTATCATGATGTTACCAGCACAAGTCTGCGTGCAGAGGGAAGCAACACATCAGTGACACTGAGACTTCATTTTATTCTTAAAGTAATTGATGAAAAATACTGTTTAGCTATCAAAAGTAACCCTTGGGATATTCCAAATATGAACATCTTTGCTTTTTCTAAAAACAAAAACAGAAACAAAAACCAAACAAACAAACAAAAAAAAACCCCAGTTAAATATTTTGGGAATTATTTGAAAATTTGGTTCTTCATTGGTTCTTCCCTATTCTGAATGCATGGTTTGAATTAATACAGGCTTTAAGTTAATACATAGAGAATCATAAATTAAATGTTGTTATTGATAAGTATGAAGAATTTGTATTTGACAGAAACTGAGGTGCTTATTCATATCTTAATACATTGCAATATGGTCACATAAATTACTGATGTGTGTGCTGCTAACTGATGTGTGAATTCTGCTAACATGAAGGTGTAAGCAGATGATAGAAAACTTCAATGTGATTGCCCTTTGACTATTTTTCCACAATTAGCTCAATTTAGAAGGGAAAAAAAATGTTTATCCCTCTTGGGATTGAATCCTGGGTTTGGAATGACCCTTTAGTGATGTGTATGAGGTGAATCCTGTGAGTTTATCTGAGCAGATCTGGTCACTTGTGACAGGTGCCCAGAGTTGCATGACTTAGGCTGATATGATTGTCTTAGACAGGTTTTTTAGAAGACTTAAACAGTTTTTGCCCTGGTTTACCTCCCTAAGGTTGGAATGCCAAGATTCTGTCCATCTTGGGGAGTATCTTGGTCAGTAGAAGGGAGGCACTACAAAGAAATGTGACTGAGTGCATTCAGTTATGGTAGAACTTACAGTTAATCCCTTTATCACTGCTCAGAGTATTATCAGATCTTTCAGCAATCCTTTTCCCTTCTTAATTTCTTGGAAATGGTGATCCAAACCCACCTGCACCGTTGTTGTAATGTTTTTTGTACTTGTCTGAAGTTACCT
Organism: Climacteris rufus; assembly: GCA_013398175.1. Taxonomy (NCBI): domain Eukaryota; kingdom Metazoa; phylum Chordata; class Aves; order Passeriformes; family Climacteridae; genus Climacteris; species Climacteris rufus. Next base: position 29,460 of record VZRZ01002792.1, on the reverse strand, counting down.
GTTGATAATGATCTCATCTGTTCCATCTCCAGTTTTTGGTTTCACTTTTCTGTGTCACTAACCCCTACACCCTAACCTTAGGGGATTTTAAGTAGTTGGCAGTTTCACTTGTCTGGAGATTTGGTACACACAGACTATGTTTGATCTGCTCATCTTTATTAGCTGGTTTTGCATTCCAGTATCAAACTTGCCTCAACTCCCCACACAAAAGTGTCTGAGCATTATAGGAGCAGTTGAAAAAAGTAAACTTCACAGTATTTCAAAATGAAACCCAAATTGTCCCAGGTTTTACAGGTCTAGCCATGGATGTGATTAACAAAGACAATCAGATGCTCATTTGTGACACTGAGCAATTTGGAAAAAAATATCACTTCTGAAAATCATCAAAGATGAAACAGAAAACTTCTAATCTTCACACCTTGATGCCTTCAGCAGCTGTTAATGTGCGTTACACCAACAAGTGTTGTGCGTTTATTTTCTCTGGAAAGCCATCAGTTTCTCTTATACCCAATTTAAAAATCACTTTCAAGATTCATTTTCCCTGACCAGTTGAGCTCAGCTTTTGCTTTTAGTTCTGCAGTTTCTCTGCCCATTATAAAACATCTCAATTTGGCGCAACCAGCAGTTTGCTCCTCCATCAGATGAAGCCAAAAGCCAGCCCAACTCACCGTCCTGAAATATTCTGCCAGCTCCTCGGGGTTCCAGGCGAGCACGTGGGAGCGCTGGGGGACCCCGCGCGGGTCCATGGCAGCTTTGCTGCTGGGGTTCAGGGAGCGCTCATGGCAGAGCTCCTGGTGCCACAGCCAGGGACTCCCTCTGCCTGCCCACTCCAAGCAATTCCGTGCCCAAGGCCCGCTGCTTCTGTCAAAGAACTGCTCTTGTCAGTTCAGAACTCTCTTGTGAGCACCTTCCACGGACGCTGCTTCCTCCAGCGCAAAATGGTCTCTTCTCAGAAAAGTTTCAGCTACTCAGCCTTACCACTTCCTTTCTCTCAATATAAATAAGTAAACAAGGAAGCACAGCCGAGTGTTGAAAATGCTCTGCCTGCTACGTATAAGTAAGCCCCTATGGGCCCTATTTGCTTGTAATTGCACACACACAAATATTTATGTATTTACACGCTCTGTATAGCATAAAAACAGTGTCATATCTGCACAGATGTGAGTGACTCTTCTGTGCAAATATAGCCCAGGAAAGCCATCCCAAAGAAGAAAACGTTCACTGAAGAGAAACTTCTTCACTTTCCTTCGTTACCTGAAGTATCTTTCTATGTTCAATAAAAGGTCAGTGTCAGAGCTGTACATGAGGAGGAACTAATGAATTAGTGATGCAATTACAGTCAGCATTCCTTCAAATAAGGAATCACTCAGTGAAACTAAAAAATACAAGTTTAGGTGAAAAATTATTACATTGCCATTGTATCAATGCTTCAGTTTTCAGCTACTTCTTATGAGGATTTTTGTGCCCAAAAAAGAATCCACAAAACCAGAATATTACCACAGGGATGTGACAGAGTTTCATCTGTCCTGTACAACCAATTCAGGCACCTTCTTATCAGGAGGTCCCTTGGGTGAGGTTACAATGTGTGTTTTTAAAAACAGCCAGCATGTCCATTCTCCCTTTTTTTGTTGTGGAGCTCCCTCCCAAAGCTGTGCTGGTAGGAACCCTTGGGGTCACTCCTCCATCAGACTGCACAAAAGCTGCTCATTTCTGAGCTTCCTGTGTAAGGAAGAAGAGGTGCACTGGAAAGGGAAGTTTCTCTTCTTTCTAAGGAAAAATGAAATGCATCCTCCTTCTTTCCAGTCGTTGATGACCTTCTAACCTTGGGTCTGCAATCTGCAAGTGTGTTGCATACAAGTGCATGTCTTTGAGATCAGAACTACAAATCTTCATAGTACTGGATATAACAGCTTTCCTTTTGAAATTCAGAGTCTGATTTAGAGTAGCTTCTTTGTTCTGGAGAAATTCTGGTAAATTATGGCAGCATGGTATTTAAAACTCCCTGAAACTAAACTGCTGTCACAGCTGTCCTAAGCAGTGTAGCATTTATCAACTACATGCTATAGCTGTGTTTTCTGGGCTCTTACTTGAAATTACCTGTGTCAATCATCTGACACATGTCCTGACAGTATCACAGAACTATCACCACCTCTAGGTTTGGGGATGAAATGGGACTAAATGAACTTGTGACAAAGAATCCCCAAAGGAAAAGTTGTTTTGCTGGTGCATTTCCAGCAGTGGTGAAGAGAACTACATCTCAGACATCCCATCACACATCACACCCCCTGTATTTCACAGAGAAACAAGTTTCCCACAGCATGGAGAATGGAAGAAGTCTGTGCTAAAATATTGAATTGTTTTTCTAATACAGTGTTTCAATCTAATCTGATTTCTCTCCCAAAACCAGTGTAGCAGATCTAATTGCACTTGTGTTACTGCTTATTTGTACTAATATTAAACTAATTAGTCTGAACAAAATTTATTCTGGTGATGTGACAGAAGAATTGCAGTATCATTTATTCAGATGCTAAGAAAGTAGGAAAGCAGCTACTTTTAAAGTCAATCTCCTGGCCTGGAGAGCAGCTAACACAGAAACTCTAACACATGTACCTGATCATTCCTACTTGCTTGGATCCTGTCTGTGGCACTGTGAGTACATCAGAGCTACATGCACATTTCATGCATTTTGTGCAAAACCCAGCTGCACACAGACCTGAGCTCTGTCTTTGTCTACAGCTTCTTTTGTAACGTGGTAAACACATCGGATGTGGTGCCCCAGTGAGGCTTGCTGAGGAAATATCAATTTGTATTTTCTACATTTGACTTTTCAGATATACTCCTAGATCACTTGGCAATCTCATGAGATGCATTTTAAGCTCTTAGATTTTCAAATGCTGAAAACATTGACTTTACTGCTATTATCAGATGCAGACCTTTCCATTGGGATTTTTCCCTCTTTTTAAAGAACTGTATGTAAAGAACTGTACTTAAAGCCTGCACAACCTTCACAGAAAAATTGTGTCTCTTCAATAACAGCTGCTGATGGTAAGTTCTTTCTGATACAGTACTGGTCTGGTGACTGATGTTTGAAAATGTGAGACTCAAACCATTTTAGGCAACACAGGGGGGAAATTCACACTACCCACATTCTGCTGCCTTCAAAGTTTTCCATTTTCTCTCACCTCTCTGTGGTGGTCTTCTGTCCCTGTTTAAAGTGGAGTCAAGGGCTTACTTTGAATCACTTTCAGAAGGGTTTATTTGCCTAGAATAATTCAGGTTATGTGTCCTGAAAAAAAATTCAAACCTTGTAAGAATTTAGTCTTCATGTTCATCTCAGTACCAAAGCAAAGTGCATCTTTATGACAAGGTTTTCTTTTGTCCTGCCCAATTTTGTTTTTAAAAGACTGGGGTAGAGTCTTCCTTTTACCCTGGAAATATTTACCCTTGGCAGCCTCCAGTTCCTCTTTTAACATGGCATGTGTGACTCCCAGGCTGTATTACCTACCTACGACTGTGAGACTGAAATGTCAATATTACTGACTCAAAGGAGGGGCCATTTGGTGCTTTGCTGAGGCCGGGTTTGCAGCCCCAAACCAAAAGGAGGAGCAGAGTTTTTGGGTGTGGTGGCCAAACCTCTGGTGATAAGAACAGCCCCAGTGGCCAGGGGGTTCACACCCACCACGGGAGGATGGGCACAGCAAACTGAGCTTTGCTTAGCAACGAGCTGGGTTTAGAGCCCTGCAAGGAAATAAGGGAAGCAGAGCCTGTGAGATGGGATAATGCTTTTCACCAGGTCAACATCCTCCCTTCACACACCTGCCTCAAGGGTAAAACTCCCCCCCGGGGAAGGTATCAGGTGGGATTAACAAAATCAAATTAACAGGTAGGCCAATTTGAAAAAGCAATTTGTAGGGATGGAGCTGTGAGGCTTCCTCCCCACCCCGTGGCAGAATCATAGCCCTACACTGGTGACTGCCAGCTGCAAGAACAGGGATGGATGGACCCTGAATAAGACACTTTAATGGGAATAGCAACCCAGGTAAATGCTAACCAGCCTACCTGCCTCTGGAATGTATGGCTTCAATAGAACTGTGTCTGAGATACTGGCTTCAAATGTAATTCAACGGGGAAAAAAATATTTTTTTTTTAATTAAAAATTTTGTACTCTAGCTGAACTCAATCCTCCATTAAGATTCTTCTGGATGGAAAAAAAATATGCCTACTTGAAGAAGCATATTTCCAGTTGCTAGTGAATTGTGTTGCTTTGATCAGGTGTCAAGACGGAGTTTGTGCAATTCCAAAAAACCTGAAATCCTAAGATACAGCCACTGTAGAGTGCAGCTGGACTCTATTCAGAAACCAAAGAGAATCAAATATCTATAAAGGTGCTGTAAAAAATGAGGCAAGTACTTAGAGATGTTCTAGCAAGAGCACTGTTTGCTCAGGTACATGTTTTATTCCCCTCTATTTGGGTCATAAGCAGCATGATGTGTCTGGTTTGTCCGGAGAAGCTGCAAACAAATGCAGAGGAGAACACTTAGGAGACCTTAGCAAAGATATCTACTGAGGAAAGTCTTTGCTAAGTTTGCTGGGTCTGAGAAAGGGAAGTTGGAGAGGAGGGAAGGAAAAAGGAGATAAACTCTGTGCCTTTGGGTGATAGTGGTCAGTTGTTCTCATGACCTGTGAAGGGCTCTGCTATCAAGAAAAGCTGCTGCAAGCTTGAGATGGAGGAATTGGGGACTGAAGGACTCTCCTGGCAGTATTTGGGCTGCCCAGAGCAGTTCAGCAGCTCTGTTCAGAAACTGCCAAACAGTGTCAGCTGTGCTGTGACACAGAAGGGGCCAAAAGGACAACTGGAAAGGATGCTCTGTTTTGGATGGGACACTTCTGTACCAATAGTGTCTTTCAGGTATAGAACTCTTCCAGTGAACACACCAGTGTTGTAACTGAGTCCACCAGTTTCATGGAGACATTGGAGTTCAAGGTAAAGAAGAAGAAAGTTTAAAATGCACCCTTTGGTCTGGGCTAACTTCTCGAACCCTTTCCACCTGTGCTGATACAAAGCACAGATTTCCTCCCCCAGCTCCAGGCCACCCTGCTGCCAGGGGAGCAGCTGCCAAGCCCTTGGCTCCGTCCCCCAGGGCCGTGTCCCCCAGGGCCGTGTCCCCCAGGGCTCCGTCCCCCAGGGCTCCGTCCCCCAGGGCCGTGTCCCCCAGGGCCGTGTCCCCCAGGGCCGTGTCCCCCAGGGCCGTGTCCCCCAGGGCCCTGTCCCCCAGGGCCGTGTCCCCCAGGGCTCCGTCCCCCAGGGCTCCGTCCCCCAGGGCCGTGTCCCCCAGGGCTCCGTCCCCCAAGGCCGTGTCCCCCAGGGCTCCGTCCCCCAGGGCTCTGTCCCCCAAGGCTCTCTCCCACCAGCCCAGCTCCCTTTTCCTGCTCTGGCTCCCAGCTGATCCCTGACCCTCCTGTCCCCTCTGCACCACTGCAGGGTTGGGCTGTGCTGGGGACCTGCCAGCTCTCCTGGAAATCAGCATCTGTGGGATCCCTGCATGGAGCTGAAGCCTGAGGTATTGCCATTCAGTGCTTCCATAACAGGCTTTCCATTGCTTTGCCTTCTTTTGGGTTTTGGTAGGGGTTTTTTTTTGGTACAGGTTTATTAAAAAATCCCCAAACCTCAAAACTGTTCTCTTTCAGCAAAGCTGACAGAACAGCAACAAAAATTATGATTTTTGTTTCATCTAAAAGCAATGTTTCAAGTCTATCCAACTATTCTGACAGCTAAAGATACGATGATTGTTTTAATTCAACCCATTTTGCTATTTTCATCAAATGAACTATTGACACCCATAAGCAGCTTATTGACTCTGACATTCAGTTTTTAACTTATCTCTTTTTATTCAGACAGGCAGTTGTTTTCTGACCTAAACAAAGCTAACTCGACAGAACTTGCAGAGTTTAGACTGTAAACTGGTTGACAACAGGGGATTTTGGTCATTGTACCCATCACAAGGAAGGCTTGTGGAGTGAATGTTGTAGTTGCAACATTGCTCTCCACACACACTCAGAACTGGATCCTGATGCTAACAGATTTCCAGTTTTCTAAATACTTCAACAGTTTACTGACTAGTAAGAAAAGCACTTGTGATTTTGCAATGCTGTGAAAAAGAAAAAAGCTTCAACAGCTTTTGCACCGACACACACTCATTTCAGACCTTCACGGGAAAAGATTTTGTTAATCCTGAAAGTTTTTGAGAGTGAATTTCACAGATCAGAAAATACACCGGTGTCTTGGAGAAAAAAAAGCTGCTGCTAACCAACATCACCTTGGTGCAGTTTTGGTTTTAATGTTAGTTTTGTTTTCAATATTTATGTTGCTCTGTATGACTGGCTCAGAGTTCCACGGAGCTGAATTCTTGAACATCCCATGCTTTTCAGCTTTGCAGTTATGTTATGCTCAAAATACAGTGTATTCATAATAAGAGACATTTTTTCTTATAAGAAGCATTTTGCATACCTTTTACAGTGTACACATGTATTGTACTATGGGTGAACTTAAGACCTTTCTTTTTATCCCCTGGCTCATTATGAAGGAGGGTCAACACAGGTCAAAAATGATTGTTCACTGGAGCAGTCCTGATCTGTCAGGTCTCTCCTCTGAGATGTACATTGAAGTAACAACAGAGAAGGATCTCAACTTGATCTTACCTTCCCATTCATGTAATACAATACCTGCAACCATTACGGTTTTCCAAATAAATGTCAGAGGATTAAAATGGATAAAAATATATTACTGTATTTCTCTTTTATCTCCATCCAACGAATAAAATTTGAGACAATGTAGGAGGGAAGATTCAGTCTCATTTTGCCATCTAGTGGCAACACTTTGGCTTGCTGAGATGCATTTTGGAAAAGCAAGCAACATGCACTAGAGATGGCTATCATCAGTTATTTTGGAATGGAATAATGGAATAATCAGTTCTTTTTCTACTCAAGATATTAAAAAGGCTAATTAGATTTTATAGTGGTCTAGCCAAGCAGTTTATCTTTAGAAATATAAAGGGCAACTCAAGGCAGACTGGCTGGACAAGCCTTTTTTTTTTTTTTTTTTCCCTGAGGAGAAAGGACAAAACTTTTTAATTTTTTAAAAAATTATTATAATTCTGTATTCCATTTACTTTTCTTTGGTGTGTTTTGTGTCTGTACTTCAAGGTTTATAGCTTTTTTTTTTATCCTCTTCCCATAGTTCTGTGAGATACTGGTCATTATCTGGACGTGCAAGATCCTATGGTGCTGCTTTGGGGCTGTATGGAATAAGTATGGAATACCAGCCTGACAGTGTTGTGGAAGGTTTGGTTGTTCTTTGAGGTGTCCTAGCAGTAATAACAGCTGCTACACTGTTACACGCTAGGAGTAACCAAGGTTCTTGTTAATAGGAGCCTTGGGGGCCCTTAGAGGTGAATGGCTGCTGTTTGTAAATAAATATATGTAGGGTTTGTCTGGGAACCATTTGGTTGCAATGGAAAGCGGGTTTTGACTATTATCTCTAGTAATGCAGCAATATAAAAGCATAAAAATAACAGTTAAGGAAATGTATAAGGAAGAAAGAGGAAGGAAAGAGAGCAGAAATCTCTCACACCCATGTGCCCAGCATTGAGACTTGATTGAAGAGACCTGATTGTTGCAATTTCGACGTCTGCTGGTTCAAGGGATGGTCACAGTCCCGATGCCCCACCCATCAGGGGTTGGGGGAGCCCAAGAAACACAGGGTTCAGCGGGTTCATACACTTTTAGGTTTAGATGGAAAGCACAGGCACCTCCCTGGGGAGGGGAGTGTCACAGTCTGATGTCACACTGAGGATCATGTCAGTCTTCTGGTGGAAGGCCCCAGAAATGAGTCTGGAGGCGCTTCAGGGCTCTCTGAGGGTTTATGGCCCCTTCTAGGACTTGACCCTGCCTCTCACACCAGCGTAGTTGAGCCAGTTGTGTCCCCTCAGAAGGAATGAAAACCGCCAGTCCTAAGTGTGAACGTGAATGTCCCGTGTGAATGTCATAGCAGATGTTTCTGAGCCCCCAAAATTCATCTTTGTTAGTAGATATTGGAAAAAAACAGCAAGAAGCCTTCCAGCTGTGCAAGTATGAATAGGCTCAAACCCGGGATATCATTTTGGGACGTTGTTATCTGACGTCTCATTGCACTGATAATTGGACTGGATGGTCTGGACGGTCTCTTCCAACCCTGATGATTGTGTTAGCACAGTTTGTTGCTGCTGCCGCACCTCTTGCAGCCTCTCCCAGCCTTGCCCAGCCCTGGCCGGGCACACAGGGGGCCAGCCCCGGGAGGGGCACACGAGGCCGGGCAGACAAGGGGCCAGCCCCGGGAGGGGCACACGAGGCCGGGCACACAAGGGGCCAGCCCCGGGAGGGGCACACGAGGCCGGGCAGACAAGGCGGGGTCAGGCCCGACGGGGCGGGCGGGTGCTCCGGCCGGGGTGGAGCGGGGCTGGGGGCGGCGCTGGCTCCTTTGTGCCCATAAGGCGGGAGAGGCGAGGGCAGGAGGTGCTGGGGAGCGGCGGCGATGGACGGCGAGGTGGGTGCTGGCGGGCCGGGCACGGCTCACGTCGGGCGGCTCTTCCCGGGGGAGCGGAGCCCTCGGGCCCCGGTGCGGGCACGGCTCTCCTCGGGAACCGCATCCCCAGCGCGGGGCCGGAGCGCCCGGGAGCCCCGATAGCACCGGGGGCTGCGGGGGGAGCGCCGGCTCCTGCCTCTCCCCACAGCCCAGGCACCCCGGGCCCATTCCCTGTGCTGGGACCCATCCCGAGAGCCACGAGGCTCCGAGGAGGGAGCGGGGTGGGTCTTCAATCCCCCTTTCTGAACGGATTTCCCCAGTCGGGATCCTCATCTGGAGGTGATTTTTGGTCTTCAGGAAAGATGAAACCCCTTGGAGGTGAAGAAGTTCCACCACGTGGTGGCATTCACTATTAGTTGGTGATCTTTTCCGTCGTTGAGCTATCTGATAAGAACCTTCGGCTAGTTCCTAATGCTGATAAGGAAGATCGTAATGGATGTTTCAGTTGGTATAAATCACTTGTTACTGAGTGTAGTTTGTTTGCTAGGATCCATGTTATTTAATCCTCCTATCCCCAGGGTACAAGTCACATCTCTCCTTGATGGTTTTGGCGGGCTCAGGGTCCATCCGTACAACCCTGCCGACCAGCCTTGTAGGATGTAGACAGAAGTGGCAGGTTTAATTGCAGAGATATTAATCTGCATTGATAATTCCACTCGTTTGAGGGACCGTGAGGGATTAAATAGCACTTAAATTTTCTGGCCAGTGTAGTTGATGGCGTAGCAGCCAGTTTTAGAAATGGGTGGAGATAAGATTCCACCGATCTTATCAGGAGCCTGGGAGGTAGTGGAATGCCTTGATAAGTTTAAATTAGTTTTTGTTGTGCCGGTATATATTACCCGCTTACAGTTGTGGATACATTATACCTCCACTAAAACTTCCCTTTCATATTTTGTGTCAATATTGGAAACTACGTAAATGTTCCCGTTGTTGGTTGAAGGTTGTGCTTCACGTGTTACGGTTACATTTCCCTCTGCCAAATTCATGTTATTAGGCCTAAATGTGTACAATTATGGCTTGTTTAATTAGCATTTGGCATTGAAATGCATTCAGGCTGAAGCGTTGTTACAGCCATTACCATAGCGGCCATTACAGGTAGAAAAAAAGTGAAATTCTTCATCCAGCGGGTCAGGCTTGGTGATTTAAGTGTCCAATAAGGTTTATTCTGCTGCTGATCCCTTCTGTGAGGAGAATAAGCAGTCCTTCAATAGATAATTTGATCTTCAGTGGAGATGTGCTGGCATAATTGCCAGTATCGTTTTTTTAAAAAGTAAAATTGCACGAGTCTCGGCGGGGTTTTCCCGGCCAGGTTATTATCCCATTAAAAAAAGGAAAAATCCACTGCCCACTGATTCTGTGTTTTGTCCCACTTCTATTGATAATTTCCCAAGCAAGGGGGCCCCGAGGTTTAGTCAGTCACGGGCGCGGTTCCAATTTGTGTTAATTGTACCGTTCCAGGCTGCGCTGGTTGTAAAGCTGTCAGATGGTCCCCTTTGGTGGAAGGTGGAGCACCTCATTCAGGGTTTTCAGAGAATGCTCGCCTCAGACCATAGCTGGTGAAGTGCCCTGAGTCTCTCTTTTTCAATAGCCCATTAGTCCTTTCTGTGCCTCCATTTCACTGCGGGGAATACGGGGGGTGGAAAACCCATTGAATTTTACCTTTTTCCCTCCTGAGCACCTACTTATATGGAAAATGGGTGCTATCAGGAGAAAGTCGACTTGAGAATTAAGATAATAGTCCCCTATTGTGTTTTTCGTACTGTCTTTTTCGGCCTTTTAGCATGTTTTTCAGCTTTTAGTTGCTATGAGTAGGCCAGAGCTTCCTTCTACAGCCGGGAGGGAAAAGCAAGGGAAAGGAGGGATAGTGAAGGCAACGCCCGAAGCTTTTGCAGCCTCTTCTTGTATTTTCTCAGCTTTTTCAGTGATCGGACTAGCGATAAAAGTCCCATTTGCCGTTCAGAATATCTCTGTTCTGTCTCTTGAAATGCAGCGGCAGTAAATAGTGAAGGTCTCTGGTCGCTCAGGGCCAGTTTGAAGCAGGTTACAATGGGTACCATGCTCCACAAAACCCCGTTGTTCTATAATAGGATCGCGGGGGTGTACTGGTCCCAGTGATTGAGATGGTTTTAATTCCATTATTAGGGTTCTGACTGCCTCATCGTGTTCTGTGTTCCACTGTTTTCCCTTTTGTAAAAGTGCGTACGCTGGGTGAACAGTGATAAAAAATCGAGGCACCTGTTTTCTCCGATATCCTAACGTTCTCATTTACTTGGTAATTCTTCCTTTGATTAAGGCATCTATATTTGTATCTTTTTATTTACATTCCTTTCTCCTGGCCACAGAAGTTTGATGGACATTTCCTTTGACCAGTGTGATTGAGGGGAGGCCCTTTGTCTCCTCCAATACACAGTGAATTATAAGGCACATACATAATAAAGATGGGCAGGGAAGCCCAGAACTTGTTCCTTCACTCTCCAGAGGTTTCTGTCTCCTTCTTTTGTGTCGTTACTGCGACACTGGAGTCTGGAGGAACTGCTGCACTGCCAGCTTTCCACCAACTACCCAAAAATGTTACTTCTTTACTTGGTTCGTGACATTTTTCAGGTGGAATTTGATTTTTTGCTTCATGTAATGTTTTCCATACTGCTACTCCCCCACCTTTTTATGGCAATCTCCTCAAATTAGAATATCAATCTGTACATCAGTACAGTTTCACATCTGGGGGGATTGAGACTGAAAATTCAGCAAGAGCAGTGGAAACAATTTTGGGAGAATGTTTACATCCCTGAGGGATATAAAGGTATACTGTACACCTTCCAAGATAAAAGCAAATTTTTCTTTAACCTCCTTTTGTAAGGCAACCATAAAAAAATCATATTTTTATCTCGAGGATTGCCGTCCAGCGGGGGCAGCTGTTGGTAGTGTAGCTGTTAGATTTGCTGTATTAGGGGCTGCAGCTGTTAGTGGGTCTGTGTTGGCATTTAAACACCACTGCCCAGTTGGCTTCTTTACTGACCACACTGCTGAATTCTACGGAGAGTGTGCTCAGGAAATGATTTGTCATTTTTCCAAATCACCTGTACCTCAGAAACTCCTTTTCCTGCTGCAGCAGGAATTGGGTATTGTCGCATAGCTTTTGAATTGGGGAGTGCAGGTGCTGCACAGAGTACACACTGTAAATTCGAATTCCCACTTGGGTGAGGGTTGGTAGAAGCTCCATCATGCTGTACCGACAGGCCCAGGTGCCAGCCGGGTGTTACTCAGTTTTTTATCTCTGATTTCAGGAAGAAAAAGAGTTATTACTCCTCTCTGGAGCAAATGCTGATGTTTATATCAGTGTCTTGTGTGTTTGGGGTATCTTCTCTCTGATTGTTGTCATCTCATCTCAGAAGTGCATCAGTCAGGCTGTGGATAATGCCAATAGATTGTTTCTGAATTGCAATTTTTGGAATTCATGGTAATGCTTGGTTATATAACTCTTTCAACCTCTGTTTTCTGGGTGGATGACCTGTAAATCCTATGGAATGGTCAATTAGTCTGACTTCAACCAGCATTCTTGGTATCACTGTGAACATCACTCCATCCCACATCTCGCCCATGATTTATGATATGCATTAGTGTTGGCCAGGTGGGGATTTCTCTGTGTTCTAAAGTTACAGCAGCACTCCTGGACTATTGTGCATTAAAAGCTGTGTCTTTTCTAATTTCATCTGGATATGTAACAAAGTAGGATTTGAGTATGGCAGGGCAATCTTCAGGAGATTCAGTTAGTTTTCTAATCTGCACAATGACAGGAGTAGTTGGAGTCCACATCAGCATTAGCTCAACCTTTTTCCTCCAACTCTTGTTTTCCTTTCTGTTCCTCTTGCCACTGTCTCTGCAGCTATTCTGTTTTCAAGGACAGTAATAACTCAGTCGCTTTCCTGCTTTTCAATTCAGTTGTCAGTTCTTGTTTCTCTTTAATACCATCTCTTCTGTACTGGCAGGCAACCTTCCATTAGACCAGGTTGCTCCAAGCCCTGTCCAACCTGACCTTGAACACTTCCAGGGCTGGGGCAAGCCACAGCTTCTCTGTGCAACCTGTGCCAGGGCCTCCCCACCCTCACAGGGATGATTTCCTTCCCAATATGCGATCTAACCTACTGTCTTACACTTCAAAGCTGTCATGGTGCAGTGGCTCACCTTGGCTCTGTGCTCCAGCCCCTCTTGCAGCACCAGGGAGCTGCTGCCTGTGTTTTGGCTTTCCAAGCCCTTGCAGGGCTGTAGGGAACTGCTGGTGAACTTAGGTTCTAACAAAGTTGCCAGACTCAGTCATGTGGACTAGGCTCAGACAGTCCTTGGGATGAGAGTGTTGGGAAGCTCCTCATGTTTCCTTAGAGGTTCATTTGCTCCACCCACATGCTGGCTGGCAGTGGGTCTTGCAGTTCCCTCCTGAGCTTGGGATGCTCCCAGCTGGGAGGCTGCAAGCTTTTTGCTCAATCACCAATGTCCTCTCCCTCCTCAGATGTGGACCAACAGCATCAACCAGGCCAGAAAGATGGCCCTGCTTGCCTGGCAGGAGGAGACCGGGATCAAACTGGTGCAGATCAATGGGCAGAGGCGCTACGGAGGGCCCCCCCCAGGTACGGCAGGGGAGCAGCTCGGCCGTGGGGCCCTGGCAGCACAGCAGGGCTCGGCAGGGCACACCAGGGCACACGAAGGCTCGGCAGGGCTCACAGGGGTCACCAAACAGGGCACACGAGGGCTCAGCAGGGCACACAAACAGGGCACACGAGGGCTTGCAGGGCGCACAAGGGCACATGAGGGCTTGCAGGGCGCACAAGGGCACACAAGGGCTTGCAGGGCACACAAGGGCACACAAGGGCTTGCAGGGCACACAAGGGCACATGAGGGCTTGGCAGGGCAGAGCAGGGCTCACAGGGCACACGAGGGCTCAGCAGGGCTCACAGCGTCCGTGTCCCCGCAGGCTGGGAGGGCGGCCCGCCACCGGCCGGCACCGAGGTGTACATCGGGCGGCTGCCGCAGGACGTGTACGAGGACACCCTGATCCCGCTGTTCCGGCGCGCGGGGCAGCTCTACGAGTTCCGCCTCATGATGACCTTCAGCGGCCTCAACCGGGGCTTCGCCTACGCTAAGTACAGCTGCCCGCAGGGCGCCCGCAGCGCCATCGCCACCCTCAACGGCTTCGAGCTGCGCGAGGGCTGCGCCATCGTGGTGTGCCGCAGCACCCAGAAGCGCGAGCTCAGCGTGGACGGGCTGGCCGCCTCGGTGAGCCGGCAGGAGCTGGAGGCCTTGCTGCGGATGGCCACCGAGGGGATCCTCTGTGTCACCCTGCACGCCAGCCCCTGCCACAGCCAGGCCAAGCTCGCTGTGCTCAAGTACGAGTCTCACCAGGCCGCTGCCCTGGCCAAGAAAGCCCTGGTGGAAGGTGAGTGGTGCTGTGGGATGCTGCTCGGGCTGGTCTTGCTGGTGTTTCCCGCCTCCAGGCTTGGCTGCAGGGTGACTTCAGCCTTGGGGACACCCTGTGCTCTCTCCCTGTGTCCTGTGGGATGCCGGCTGCCCTTGGTGCAGTTGATCTCCAGCATTCCTAGTGGTGGTGGGATGAAGAGGCTGCTGGAGGTCTCCAGGAAGCTGTCTGCTCAGGGCCAGTACCCATGTTCAGGGCATCCAGAACACTGACCAAGTTATTAAACCTTCCCAATGGAGCTGCCCAACCCCTCGGTGTCCCTTAAACTGTTCTGATGGAGCTGCTCAAGCCCTCCATGACTGCAAAGCCCTGATGGGACACACTTCCCAGACGTCCAACCAGGACCTCCAAAGTCCTGGTTTGTACCCATTTCTGCCCCAGCTGAGAAGCGTTTGGCTTTGATGTCTGTTGATCTTGTCCCT
>VZRZ01002792.1:0-10840 GCA_013398175.1 Climacteris rufus | reverse complement strand
TTCACCTTCTGGTCGTGGGCGCTGCTGGCCAGGAGCTTCCCGTCCTCAGCCACGGCCAGCTGCTCGATGGGCTCGCCCAGGTGCTGCCCCACGCAGCCCAGCACGCGGTTCGGCAGCACGTTCACCGCCCTGGGCACGGCACGGGGCACTGAGGGCCGGCAGCACCCCAGGGCACCACCTGCCCTCCCGTCCTGCGTCCTGAGCAAGGCTCATCCCGTCCCACACCCTCCTCATTCCACCCCTCACTCATCCCACACCTTCCCCTCCCTATCCCATCCCACCCCCCACAATCCCCCCCGATCCTTTCCCTCCCTGTCCATCCCACAACTCCCCATCCGTCCCCGCCGCACCGCCCTGACCTGATGACTCCGTCCAGGGAGCCCACGCACACGATGCTGTCCGTGATGGGGACCATGCAGTCGATGGTCTCTGCCCGCAGCGCGAAGCGGTCGCTGGCAGCCCCGAAGCCGTCCCAGTTGAAGAGGTAGATGGTGCCTTCGCTGGAGCCACACGCCACTTTCCTTCCCCTCTAGGCACGAGGGAACGCAGTGAGGCAGACGCAGAACAGGAAACTCAGAGCAAGGACAGGGGTCCATGGGATCCTGCCCCATGTCGGGGAGCAGTGCCAACCTTCATCAGCACGACAGACGTCAGGTCTCCGTTCTGTGGCTCCGAGAGCAGCTCGAAGCGCCGTCTCTTCACATTGTAGACGCCCAGGGTGCCATCACCACTGTGGGAGGTGGAAGGGACACCTTTTGAGCACAGCCCACGGCACACGGTGCTTCCCCCAGCCGTGAGTGGACACAGTGAGCCCGACCTCGACACCATGAAGCCCCTCAGGTACCTGGCTGTCAGTAGGATCTTCCCGTTGCCATCCACAGCCATGGCACTGATGTATTCCTCCTGCTGCCGTGCCTCCAGAATGGCATCGCCCTTGCGCAGGTCCCACACCTTCACTGCCCCGCCATCATCGCCCGTGGCAAAGACGTGGTTGTCGATGGGCAGCACGCAGTTGAGGGCCGAGCTGCAGAGACCCCACACCCCCACGGTCACGGCTCTCCCTGCCCGGCCCAGGGCTGCGTGGCCCTGCTGGGGGAGGGAAAGGGACAATGCCGTTCTGCCCGGAATGAGCCGCCTGTGCGGACTTACTCGTGGGCCTTGGGGAAGCGCGTTTCCAGCCGTCCCTCCTCCACTGTCAGGATGTGGATGGACTTGTCCTTGGACACAGTGAAAAGCTCTGGAAAGCCGCGTTAGTATCCCCCCGCCCGGCGTCCCTCGGGGCCACCCCGCGTCCCCCGCACTCACTCTGCCCGTCCTGGGAGAACGCCACGTCCCGGCACGACTTGAGGTGATGTCCCGAGGACCAGAGCTGCCGGTTCTCCCCCTCGGTGCACGAGTACGAGTACCTGCCGGCACGGGAGTGCTGGCCGGGACCCGCGGGCGGCCGGGGAGCCCCAGAGCCCGTGCCCAGCGGTTCCCGGAGCCGGGACCCCTCCCCAGCCCGCAGCCCCCGGCCCCACTCACAGGTACACGTCGCCGTCCACGTCCCCCGCGGCCAGCAGCGGCCGCCCCGGGTGCAGCGCGATGGCGTTGGCCGTGGCCTCGAGGCAAATGTCCTCGGGGGTGTCCCGCACACGCGGCTCCCGCGCCGCCGGCTCGGGGGGCTCCTGGGGACAGCGGGGCCGTGGGACCGGGGCTCGGGGGTCCCGCGGGTCCCGCAGCCCCACGCGTGCTCACCTCCTCCATGGCGGCCGCCATGGCGTCCTGTGGTTTGCATGGCCACGCCTTTGCTTTGCATAACCGCGCCCCTTTGTTTATCTGGGACCGCCCGGCCCCGGCCCGGAGGCACTGCGGGGTGTCAGAGCCTCGGGGTGTCACCGCTTCGGGGTGTCAGTGCCTCGGGGTGTCACCGGTTCGGGGTGTCAGCCCTCGGGGTGTCACCGCTTCGGGGTGTCAGCCCTCGGGGTGTCACCGGTTCAGGGTGTCAGAGCCTCGGGGTGTCACCGCTTCGGGGTGTCAGCCCTCGGGGTGTCACCGGTTCGGGGTGTCAGCCCTCGGGGTGTCGCCGGTTCAGGGTGCGGCCAGCTCCAAGTGTCACGCCCCACCGGCGCGTTCCAGCCCGCGGGCGCCCGTGGCCCCATTTCACCAGGACTCTCCCCATCCGCCTCATGTTTTCCTGGTTTTTAGAACTTCACCAGTGGGAGCTCCACAGGCTCCTTAATTCCCACCCCGTGACCTCCTCCCTCTGACCCCAGGGGAGGGGCCGGCCAGGGGCCAGCGGGCACTTCGGCCCATTTCATAGCGCGGGGCCTGCAGGGCAACCCGAGAGAGCCCAGCCCAGCCCGGGCCCACCGGCAACGCCCCTGCCCCGCGGGGCCATCCCAGCTCCCTGCACTGCGGGAACAAGCTGTGCCTGGTGCTGGCCCCATCACACCCACCCACAGCCCTCCCTGGGCCAGCTCTTCGGGCAGCTCGCACAGCCTCTGCCTCAGGGCAGTTGCTGGCTGTTGTACCTGGGACACATTTCCTCCCCCTGCACCGAAGCATAGGATTGCCTCCAAATACACTTAATCAGTTAATTTAATGCAGGGGTGCTGCATAAAAAGCTCCCAGAATAAATACCCTTAGCCAGGGTTTGCCCTGGCAGCCCCAAGAGTTCCTGGTAAGTGGAAAATGAGTCCTGGCATTCCTGCTTCTCCAAAGGAGGCCAGAAGGGGCCCAAGCACCTTCTCTCTGCCCACACAGACGCTCACACACAAATTTAATGTGGCTTTATTAAGGCTACAACATTTACACAGCACAGGCTCTACAGCAAAGAGCAGAGGGAGGGAAGAGCCCCCCAGCCCTGAGCAGAAAGTGGACGGTGTGGGGGGCAAGGAGAGCACACCAGGACACTCCAGGAAGGCAGCTCCCAGCAGGCCAGGCTTCCAGGAGAGGGGGAAAGAAACGCTGGAGGCATCAGTACTTGGGACGTTTCACCTCAACCCTGGAAGAGAGAGAGGGGCAGGAGCATGGTGAGGATGCAACACAGGCAGTTCTGTCCCCCTCCCATCCCAAGCTCTGCTTGAAGTCCACAGTTTCACACCACAGAAGGTGGGGGAGCCCCAACAAGGCCCCTGCAGCTGAGGGACAAGCAGAGACAACTGTACTAACCCATCAGCCTCCAACTTCTTCCTCTTCTCGATGATCTGCAGAGAAAACACAAAGTCCTGTTAGCCTCAGGGAATCTGGCTGTTCACAACCTCAGCAGAGGGGCTGGAGGGTGTCAGATACACCTGGGGAGAGCTGCAGCCAGGCCAGAGCAAGCTGAGATGAGCTACAGGTGGAGAAGCTGGGCCTGTTCCCCCTTTGCTCCTTTCTGGCCACAACAGACCATTTATTCCCACCTTCCCCAGCCCACTCTGCACTGCTGGGGTGCCCACGGCCAGCTCACTCTGCCAGGACAATCCCCAGCTCTGCCATTTGGCAAACAGGGAGTCACTAAACATGTCCTGTCCCCTCCCATCCCCTTGGGATGGCTCCAAACTGGGAGTGTTGGGTGTGTTCATCTGCCACACAGCCTGCAGCAAAAAGCCCCTGATTGGGGCTGCTCCCAGGGCAACAGTTCCAAACACAGCTCCAGATGCCTGTGCAATACTGAAGCCCCAAATATTTGGCTGATGCTCTCGCAAGGAGCAAACCCAGCCGGTAGAGAGCCAGCCCTGCTGCTCACACAGACACTGGCCATGGCTGGGACAGCGAGGGCAGGCCTGGCTGGGAGCTGTCCTGGCCCTGCTGGGAGCTCAGGGCTCGGCAGCCCCAGCCCAGCCCGGCACTCACAGCGCTGATCTTCTTCCACTGCCGGTCCAGCTCCGCCTTGTCGTTCGTCTCCTTGAAGCGCCGCGTTTTGCGCCCCTCAGACATCTTGATGCCGTACTGGAAGGCTGCCCTGGAGAAGGAGCAAGACACAGCTCAGTGCTCACAGGGGATCCACAGCCCGCCAGAGAAAGGGACAGGTCTCCCCAGCCACGAGCACACACTCCAGAGCAGGCCTGGGCCCCTGAAAGCAGCGCCTGGGCTGGAGTCCTCAAGAGTGACATTAAGAACAAAGACAGACCACGAGGTCCAGGACCCACAGCTCCTCCTCAGGTCCTCACCAGGGAACCCCCAGCACCCAAGTTTGGCCAGCATGGCAGTCCCACCCAGAACCCTCACTCAGCCCTTCCTGAGGGCTGCACTCACTTGGGCAGAGCCTCCTTGTTGTTCATGTACTCGCTGTACTCCTCCTGCGTGTCGAAGTCCCAGCGGCCCAGAGGCCCCTTCTTGTTACCCTGCAGGGAGAGAACGACTCAGAGCAGCTCCTCAGTCGCTGCTGGGAGGGCTTCTCACACAGCCCCACACACCCAGCCACGAGCTCAATCTCCCAGATCAATGGCCTTGGCCCCAGACTGCCTCCCCAAGAAGCTCCAAACAGATTTCACAGGAGTTGGGACAGAGTAGCACACCTCCCAACACCTCTTGGTCAAGTGCCAGCGACACGTGTTTGCTCCCTGGGACAACAAGTGCCAGCCAGACCCAAGCACAGGGCTGATCAGCAAACCCCAAAGCTCATTCAGCACCCAGCTCCAGTGCTGCTTCTTTCCCGTGGGATCCTCTCAGCTGGCACTGGTGCCTACTTTGCTGGCTGCTCCTAAAGGCTGGTGCCAACATACCTGATCCATTTTGCTGTAGTCGACCTCTTCATCACTGTCCACAGCCATATCATCCATTCTGGGAAGAAAAAAGCAAGGAAAGGGTTCAGAGTTGGTCCATGGGATCAGGACCTTGAGGCTGCTGGGAGTCATGTCTCATGGCCTTGGACCAAACACACCCAGTTCCTGAAGCAGAGGGAAGTTCCCCCAGCTGCAGGCCCTGCAGGTCAGCTGTACCACAAGGCATCCATGATTGGAAGTGCTTCCAGGATGACTCTGAATCCTGAAAGCTGTTCCTCTTACACTGAGGGAGGCCAGAGCTCCACAACCATATGGATGAACAGGGAATCCAGCAGATTCCCAACCACCTCAGCCTGTGTCTGGCTCTGAGGGGCAGCAGGCTTCAGGCAGCCACTTACAGCAGAGAGCAGCTAAGAAAAGCCTGAACCAAGGGCTTAGGATCATTTTACCAGTCAGCTGTAACCCCAGACAAGGCCAGGCCTGCTCCCCCAGCAAGCAGTGGGGCTGATGTTCAGGTTCTTGCTGCCAAAGAACAGCATTCCCTCAGCACACCCCGCTCCCACCCCACAGCTTCCCGCTGTTCCTTACGTGGCAGGGTAGCACTCAGCATAGCTGTTGGACATGCCAAAGAAGTCTCCCAGCTGCTTCTTGTCTTCTGGCTTCTTCAAAGTGGCAACAGTTAAGGAAAGCACCACACAAGCCCAGCCTTTCAGCTGCAGGCTGGGCACAGCCAGCTGGAAAACCACCACCTGTCCCAACACAACTGAACTGGAGGGTGCAGAGCTTTTGCCTGGTGCAGGAGCAGCAAAGCTTGGGCAGCATTTCCCTGCTCCCAGGGGAGGCAGGACAGCCCCACAGCTGTGATCAGGCAGGGTCTGTCTGCAAGGACAGCCCAGCCCCACAGGCAGCCAGGCTGGCACAGACAGTAAAGGATATGCCTCTGTTCCTTCCCAGCCAGCAGCTCCAGCAAACTTCTCACTGATGGACTTGATGAGCTCCTTGGCTGAGCCGGGTCCTGGGGTAGAGCAAGCAGCAGGTTAAATTTTGGGGGAAGAACAGCTCACTGCAGCACACGTGGGGCTGGGCAGAGCCCCTTTGGGACACAGTGACAGGCAGGACAAACTGCACGTGGGGTAAGAGAGGAGGAGCAAACCAGTTTGGCACTGATGAGGTGGGCTGATCCCAGGAGAGCTGGAATCTTAGAACAGTTTGTGTTGGAAGGGACCTTGAAGCCCATCTCATTCCAACCCCCTGCCATGGGCAGGGATACCTCCCACTTAAAACAGGGTGCTCCAAGCCCTGTCCAACCTGGCCTTGGACACTTCCAGGCATAGGGCAGCCACAGCTGCTCTGGGCAACCTGTGCCAGGGCCTCACCACCCTCACAGGGAAGAATCTCTTCCTAATATCTAATCTAAATCTCTCCTCTCTTAGTTTACAACCATTCCCCCTTCTCCTATCCCTATCAGGTGTCCACACCACTTGACTCACCTTTGTCGATGTCCGTGGGCTGCAAAGAAGAGGGAGAGACAGTGTCAATCACCAGAGCTGAACCACAAACACTACAGGCTTGTGCTAGTGCTGCCTCACTTGCTGAAGGACAGGAGAAGCACCCAGCCACCCACCCAGCCCTGGGGACAGGCAGAGCTCAGCAAGAGCTGATTCTGGCACGTGCCGGGGTACAACCAGAGATACCCAAAGCCCCCCCCAAACCCCACAAAGGACAGAGCTCAGGTGGGATGGTTCTGCACAAGCAGAGGCTCACCTCATCATCAGCCTTGGGCTTCTCAAAGTAGCTGTGCCTCTTCTTCTCCTCCTCCCGCTCCCGGTCCCGCTCCCGGTCCCTCTCGCGCTCCCGGTCCCGCTCCCGCTCTCGGTCCCGGTCACGCTCCCGGTCCCGCTCTCTCTCCCTGTACCTCTCCCGCTCCTTGTCCCGGGGCATCTTGGCAGTGGAGGGCACATAGTCCCCAATGTCTTCAAAGATGCTAGAAGAGAAAGAGCCTGGAGTTACTCGTGCTGCAGGAGGAGACACCACAACCACCCCCCATAACCTGGAACCTGACAGCGGAGCGCACAGGACCGGCACCGAGACCTAAGGACAAGAGCTGTGGAAGTGCCTTCCACATCCATCAGAGGTATCACTGCATTTCTGCTCCCTTCTGCTACAGGACCAAAGTCTTGTGGTCCAACGCAACAGGGAGCCCTCAAGCCTGAAATCCAAACCAGAGCTTTCCTCCAGCCTGTTCTACAAGCCACAGGTCCAGCAGCTCCAAACTCAGCCCTCTCTAAACATAGTGGGCCAAAAAGACATTCCTTAAGGGAGAGAGCTGTGACACCACAGCCCGAGGGCAGGGAGGCACTTACTTCATATCAGCTTCAGGAGGCTTCTTCTCATCCAGCTTTCCTGCAAGGACACAACAGCAGTGAGAGACATGACATCAACTCTGCCACCTGTGCTGTTACCCCTGTCCGGGTTCCAAGCCCCAAGAGTGGGAAGCCTGGAGGATGTCACACCATACCCAGCCTCCCAAGGAAAGCATTGTGTCCCTCCCCAGTAGGGGACAATTCACAAGGAACTGGGCCTTCACCCTGAAGAGCAGAGCAGTGGGAGTTGCTGTAATTTCCCAGCAGCCTGTCCCATGTGCTCCTGCTTTCAGGACACAGCGCTCAGGAAATCATTGTTGTCCAAGCCCACTGCCTCACGGCACAGGGGAATGCCACAAACCAAAACACATCTCATTCCCTTGGGATATGCTCCCAGCACTAAAATCCTACTGCTCAGTGCCCTTCAACTCCTACCTTTGTCTTTCTTCTTCAGCTTCTTGTTGCGGGTGCCTTGCCTGAGATAGGAGAGGATCTGTGTGAGCTTGCTGATGACAATGTCATTGGTGGTCAGCGTGGTTTGTGCCTGAAAGGGAAATCCACAGGGAAGCATCCCGCTCCCTTGACAGGGAACCCCTCCTGAAAAACCTGCTCTGGCCCACTCAGCCCAGTGAGGTGAAGCAGCCTGCAGGCCAGCTGGGTACCTCCATGGTGGGGCAGTCAGCCTTGCTGCGGATCAGCGTGGTGGGGATGTCGGTGTCGGCGTATTCATCATCCAGGTCCACCACGTAGGCCATCCTGCCTGGCAGGAACAGCTCGTTCCGCTCATACGTCTTGTTCTTGAACAGAATGCGGTAGATGTTGCGGCCTGGGCAGAAGGAGAAGTGGGGAAAGCAGAGGAGAAGCCCAAAGTGAAGCATGTGTGGTTTATCAGCAACATGAGAATCATCTCCTAAGCAACACACTTCCCCCAGCTCTTGAATTCAGGACTGTCCCCCTCAAATCTCCCCTCCATTCACCCTCCAGGACTTCTCCCCCATTCACAGCATGAGACAAGGTGGGGAACAGCAACATCCACACAGTCTTACCCAGCCGAGTCTTAAATTCAATTTTGTTCTCAGGATCTTCATCTTTCCTAAAGAGAAACCAGAAGTATTAGAGCCAAGTGAACACCTCCTCAGCATTCTCCTCTCTGGGAGACAGCTGCACTCAGGAGTACAAAACTCTCAACCACTCACTTAGTTTCTTTCTGAGGTTTCTCCATCATTTCCTCCTCTTCCTTCTCCTTGCTGGCAATCTCAGCCCGTACCTGCATGCAGAGTAAATCCACACATTACGGCCCAACCCATGCCATTGCTGCCCATGCATGAGCCCACTTCCAGCAGCTCCCCAACCCTGCAGCAACCCTTCCCAGAAGGGAAATCCACACTGCCATGTGGTAACAGCCACCTTTTGTGTCTGTGAGAGAGGACAGGGCAGGAAAGCAGCATGGTGGTATCTGTGCTCACCTTCTGCAACAGGGCAAAGTCCAGACCCTTCACCAAGTGAGTGTGCTCCATGTCACCACCCAAGAACTTGGACTCCTGGATCAACTGTCTCCTCTTCTCGGCAGCAGATTTATCCCTGTGCAACGAGAACGGAGCCAGTTAAGAGCCAGTCCCCCTGGATCAGCCTGGCACGGCAAGGCCCCGCTGCAGCTCACGTACGCCTCGGCCGTGGGCCCCACAGCCCTGTAGTTGGCAGTTGTGCTGATCAGCTCTGTCTCCTCATAGTCCTTGTTCACTCCATCTCTCCTCTCCTTGGCTCGGTCCCGGTACTTCTCTGCCAGTTCCCTCTCGCGCTCGATCTCCTGCTGCCGCAGCTTCGCGTAGTAGCTGGGGGTGGAAAACAGCTCAGGCTTAAGGGTGACATGTCCATGTTTGTGAGGTCAGGTAACAGCTCCTGAGGCCCCACACGCCTGTTCTGCTCCCTACCCCTTCCCCAAGCACACACTGGAGCACCAGGGGATACAACAGGCCTGGAGGAAACTGCTGTACCGAGGCCAGCCATGGAGGAGCTCTGCATTCCCTCCCAAAGGGAAGGGGTCCAGCGCGGTCCGGCTGTGCAGACGTGCCCCAAAGGACACAGTGATCAGTGCAATGTCCCACCCACCACTGCCCTGCTCTGCCAGACACCCACAGGACTGTTTCGCCCCCATCCTGCTGCTGCCCTCCCATAGCTGTTCCCACAAGCAGTCACAGTCCCTCAGGCCGAGCTTTTCTCCAAAGCTCCAAAATAATCTACTCAAGGGTCCTCTTTGGGAGCCCAAGAGCTCAGAACTGCTTCCCTGGACAGGACATGATGTATAATGACAAGTCCTGCTGCATCTCTTTCCCCACGTACCTTTTTTTCTTCCTCCTGCGAGCAGCTGGATCTTCATCCTCGTTGTACTCCCGGGGCATCCTGGAAAAGGGCGAGAAAACACAAGTACAGTGTTCAGATCCACATGGGTGGCAGGTGGAGGGAACAGTCCCTCGGACACAGCACAGTACCAGAGATGCAACAGAACAGTCTCTCATCCTGATTTCCCTCCAATTCCACTCTGTCAGCACAGAGAGAAAAAGACTTGATTTTCACTGAACAAAACCCAAATCTATCTCCTGCACCAAGCATCTTAACAGCCATGAAGACTCACTCTCTTATTTACAGCAGCCCTGACTCACCTGCTTCTCCACTTCCCACACTCATTAGGAAAAGCCCCTGTAGGTACTCTGCTGCAGAGCACAGGGGAGAGGGTCTGGGCATGGAGCCCCAGAGGGAAACGGGACATGGACTGTCCCATGGCCCTGTGGAACAGAGCCCTACTCACTCATGGTGGCGAGATTTGGAGGGTGGCGCAGATGTTGGCGCAGCCCGCGGGGTCATAAGAAGCTTCCTGAAGTCTTCATTGGTCAGCTTGGACCTGCACAGGAGAGAAAGAACAGAAACCATCATTCCCAAAGAGCTTTGGTGTCAGATGGCTTCAGAGAAGGAGCAGGTCCTGTATGACAAAGATGGGCACAGGGACCCCTGGATGGAGCCCAAAGGCTGGAGTGCACCAGTGACTTCCAGCTTCTCAATGGGAACTGGCCTGAAGTCCCATAGTGCCGGTGCAGACCCGCCCCAGTGCCCCAGCGCTGTACTCACTGGTGGAAGGAGTGCGAGTCATCCACGTCGTGGCCATCGGGGGCCAGGGGGTTGGAGAACGGCTCATCTGGGGGACAGGAGAGAGAGAGCTCAGGCACTGCCTGCACGGCCTCAGCGCTCCCAGCCGGGCCTCCCCCAGGAACCGGGAAGGGAGCAGTGTCCACCTGCAGCTCCGAGGAGGATCCCAGCCCGCAGCCACCCGGGCTGGCCTCGCCAGGGCGCACAGGACAAGGGGGTCCCGGTGACACTGCCATACCCGCCGCCCCCCAAACCCCGCGGCTCTGCGCCCTCCCGGGGCTGTCCCAGGGCCTCCCCGAGAGTGTCTCGTCCCCTACGCTCCCGGGACTGCCCCTACAGCCCCGAAACACCCGAGGGCCCCATTCCCGGGGCGCACCCCGGTGCCAACCCCCGCGCTGAGGCTCAGTCCCACTGCACCCCGCGTATCTCCTCACTCCTAGGCTGCCCCGCGGCCCCAGCCCGCGAAGTCCCCTCCTCTCGTTCCGCAGGCTGTCGCCGGCTGTCGCCGCACCCCGACCTCCCACACGGCTGCGCCTCGCACCGGGCCAGGGGTCCCCGGCGGTCCCCCCGCTCCCGCAGCGCAGGTTGGGCCTACACCGCCCCCCCCACCGGGCCGCTCCCGCCCTGCCCCGAGAGCCACGGCAC
>VZRZ01002791.1:184276-197406 GCA_013398175.1 Climacteris rufus | reverse complement strand
AGCTGGAGATGGGAGATGGGAGCTGGAGCTGGGGGCTGGAGCTGGGAGCTGGATCTGGAGCTGTGTGCAGTGGCAGCCCCAGCCCGCCGTCCCTCTGACGGATAATCGATCCCTGCGAGCCGGGGAGACACTCCCTGTCCAAACGCATCAGGCTTGAAATGCCAACCTCCCTAATGCGATTTTACAATCTCCTATAATCGAGTGGCAGTGAAACTTCCCCTTCCCCGGCCTCCCCTCCCATCTCAGGGCAGCAGGTCGGGCCTGTATCCCCCCAGGTCGTGCTCTCCTCGGGGGTCACCTTCCCTCTGGGCTGAGCCGTGGCCTCGGGGTGCCCTGGGGTGCCCTGGGGTGCCAGCAGCCAGCACTCAGCCCCAGGACTGGTGCACATCTGCCCCNCTGGGAGCTGGGAGCTGGGAGATAGGAGCTGGAGCTGGGAGATGGGAGATGGGAGAGGGGAGAGGGGAGATGGGAGATGGGAGATGGGAGATGGGAGCTGGAGCTGGAGATGGGAGATGGGAGCTGGAGCTGGGGGCTGGAGCTGGGAGCTGGATCTGGAGCTGTGTGCAGTGGCAGCCCCAGCCCGCCGTCCCTCTGACGGATAATCGATCCCTGCGAGCCCGGGGGACACTCACTGTCCAAACGCCTCANACACTCCCTGTCCAAACGCATCAGGCTTGAAATGCCAACCTCCCTAATGCGATTTTACAATCTCCTATAATCGAGTGGCAGTGAAACTTCCCCTTCCCCGGCCTCCCCTCCCATCTCAGGGCAGCAGGTCGGGCCTGTATCCCCCCAGGTCGTGCTCTCCTCGGGGGTCACCTCCCCTCTGGGCTGAGCCGTGGCCTCGGGGTGCCCTGGGGTGCCCTGGGGTGCCCTGGGGTGCCAGCAGCCAGCACACAGCCCCAGGACTGGTGCACATCTGCCCCAGAACGTGGCCCTGCTGGTGCACATCCCAAATCCCCAGCCAGCCCAACCCCTGCTCCCTGGGATGCCTGGAGCTGGGTGAGCACCCCTGCCTTCCCCGCTGGAGCTGGCCTGGATCAGCCCCCCAAAGTGGCAAATGCAGCCAGCAGTGGTGACATCTCAAGGCAGCAGTTTTGGGGGTTTTGTACCCCAGCACAACCTCTCCCAGCGCCCAGAGGTGCAGAGCTGTCACTGAGTGACAATGCCGAGATCCCAACGCTTTTTTGTGGGATGAAAGGCACAGCAGCCCTGACCCCTGTGACCCCCAAAGCCAGGCTGGGGCTGCAGGGGGACCGGCAGGGCTGTGGGGCTGGGCCTGCCCGGAGCCCCAGTGCGGCCCCAGGTTAGTGCTGGTAATTAAGGGTTGGGATTTGAGTGCAGCAAATGACTCCAGCTAATTACAGCTTTGAGAGGGAAACGATGGGAGAGAGGATTGTTTGCAAAATTGGGGCACGGCGGAGGAGCAGGCGCTCTGGGGGGCACCAGGCTGGCTGGGCTGTCACTCTGCACATCTGGGGACAGCACATCTGGGGACAAAACACGTGGGGACAGCACATCTGGGGACAGCACACATGGGGACAGCACATCTGGGGACAGAACACGTGGGGACAGCACATCTGGGGACAGCACATGTGGGGACAAAACACGTGGGGACAGCACATCTGGGGACAGAACACGTGGGGACAGCACATCTGGGGACAGCACATCTGGGGACAAAACACGTGGGGACAGCACATCTGGGGACAGCACACATGGGGACAGCACATCTGGGGACAGAGCACGTGGGGACAGCACATCTGGGGACAGCACACGTGGGGACAGCACATCTGGGGACAGAACACATGGGGACAGCACATCTGGGGACAGAGCACGTGGGGACAGCACATCTGGCCACGGCAGGAGCCGGCAGTGCCACGATGACCTCCGGGGTTGGACTGTGAGCTCAGCGAGCCCCGAGGGCTGCAGGGTGACCCCAGCCCTGGGGCTGCTCCTTGCAGGACCCCCCAGCCCCAGGCCAGGCTCCCAGACCCCCAGGGTGGGCAGAGCGTGGCACTGTGGCCGCTGGGCCACCTCCAACTTCAAACCCCCCCCCAAAAAAAAAATATAGTCACAAATGCCAAGGTGCTGAATTGATTCATTTAATTTTCCCTTCTCATTTGATCAAGAGCAGGGTGACATTTGGCAAAAGTTGCTGATGAGGGATTGAATGATTAATTGTCATGACAACCATTCCTGGTTAATGACAGGGATGAGATTGTGCCGGCATAAAAGCCGGAGAGTGGCCTTGAGTGCCGCGGTGCTAAATTACCAGGCATGTCACTGTTTGTGCTTTTGGTAAAACGTGGCCATGCGTTTCTAATGAGAGGTTAACTGTGTCCCCAAAGTAATTACAACTGATTGAAGAGGTAGTTAGTAATTAGAGGATTAACTGTAATGAGTCTCACCTGCAGCCGTTGCCATAGTGACAGTATTTTAGATGATGGGATTTAAAATAGGACGAGGTGCTGGCAGAGGTGGTTCTGCCCCTTGGGGCATCCTGGGGGCTTGGGTGGGCTGCTGCCCCCCTGCACCCACGGCTCGGGGTGTCCCATGGGCTGGGCTGGCCATGGAAGTGCCAGGGAGCCCCATCCCAAAATCCTGGGATGCAGGAGAGGAGCATCCCCACGGCCCTGCCATCCCTGGGCACTGGCGAGCAGCAGGTGGGAGCTCAGGGCTGGCTCTG
This sequence comes from Climacteris rufus, assembly GCA_013398175.1. Lineage (NCBI taxonomy): Eukaryota > Metazoa > Chordata > Aves > Passeriformes > Climacteridae > Climacteris > Climacteris rufus. Next base: position 194,720 of record VZRZ01002791.1, on the reverse strand, counting down.
CCACCAGGAGATTCCCAAGGGCGGCAAAGTCATCCAGAAAGCTCAAATCCCTCAATTCTGACAGCCAGGGCTGGCTCTGTGTGTGGAACCAGGGATGGGGACCACAAGCAGGGGCAGGGATGTCCCCAGAGCATCGCGGGTTCCATCCCCAACAGCCCTGACCACCCCAAGGTGCCACCTCCACTGCCCACCCCGGGGCTGTTCCAACTCTCCCGCTCCCCTCCTCTCACAGATGACAATTTACAGGCCCGTGTAAAACCTCCAAGTACAGTATCTTTAATTATTCCATCCATAAATGATAAGAGCCATTCATTTCAGGGCTCTCATTACGAATTTATACCCCTGTTTAATGTGCTCACTCACAGCAGACATCCCACAGCTCGCCAAGAAATATTGAACAATCCTTTCTGGAAGAGCCCAGCGGAGCGATTTGGGGCTTGGGAAGAAAGATGGGCAAAGCAGGAGGGACTGGGCTCTGAAATGAAGGCTGAACCCCTCACCTCGAGCAGGTTTGGGGGCTCCAAGGGCAGGTGGAGGCTCAAAGTTTCTCATCCAGGTGCTTCCCAAGTGGAATTCTGCTGCTGCTTTTTCTGGGTGTGCTGATGGTTGAAAATGAACTTCGTTTTGATATAAGTATAAAAATAGAGCTTCATATTTATATATATAACCATAACTATGGGGAGGCTTTTGCAAAGGTTTAACTTGAAATAAAAAATAAAAGAAACCCCAAACATTCACACTTCCAAGCAAACACCCTGAGCTGGTTTGACCTTTAACAGGTTTTTTTCTGGGTTATTTTCCAACACAAAACCCGTGTGCACTCCCAGGTTGGAATCAACCCTTCCCACACCATTTCCCTGTGGGCACTGAGCTGCCACCCCCGTTGTTCCCTTTCCCTGTTCCCAAGTGCATTTCCCCAGTTTTATCCCCAAACTTTGGGCAAGGACACGTTTTTATGGAGACTTTCAAAGCCATGTGAAAGCTTCTGGTGAGCCTGGAGGGAAAACACTTGTGTCTGCTGTAAACTGGAGAAAAAACCCAAATGTAACGTAATTAATGAGAATATTGGCTCTCAGGTCTGGGTTAATTTTTAACAAATGTGAAATTTAGGGTCTGGGATTACCTGCCAGGGCTCCTTGAAAGAGGAATTAATAGGAGGTGGTGTAATTGCTGATGAGGAGTGGCCTCTGTGAGAGGGAAGCTCACAATGAGCTGTCGCTGCTGGGTGGCTTTGCAGTATGAACACCTCGTTAGTGAAGAGCGTTAATTGGTGTCCCCCCCTCCAGGGAACCTCGGTGCCACCGGTCCCTGCTGGGGCTGGGGATCCCTGGGACATGTGGAGGGATGGAGGGATGGATTAGGGATGGAGGGAGGGATGGATGGATGGAGGGATTGATTAGGGATGGATGGATGGAGGGATGGGATGGATGGAGGGATGGGATGGATGGAGGGATGGAGGAAGGGATGGGATGGATGGATTAGGGATGGATGGAGGGATGAAGGGATGGGTGGATGGATGGATGGATGGATGGAGGGATGGATGGGATGGATTAGGGATGGATGGATGGAGGGATGAAGGGATGGATGGGATGGGATGGAAGAGGTGCTCTCCAGGTGGGCTGCTCCCTGGACACAGTGGGATGCAGCATTCCCAGCTCCCAGCCCTTCCCTGCTCCCTGGACACGATGGGATGCAGCATTCCCAGCTCCCTGGACACGATGGGATGCAGCATTCCCAGATCCCTGGACACGATGGGATGCAGCATTCCCAGCTCCCAGCCCTGCCCTGGCCACCCAGCACCCGGAGCATCCCGGCCACGTCAGCTCCACTTCCCAGTGAAATTAAAAATATAATTCATGGAAGCCCTTCCGCTGGTGTTGGGCTCGGAAAACACCAGGCTCCCTCCCCCTCCTTTTTAATAACATCCAAACTGTGCAGCTAAACTGCCTGACAGAGGCCTTTAAATATGTGCAAATATATATTTGCACTCGGCTTTTTTTCCCGGAGGCTCTTCCATTAGGTAATATTTGTTGCCAACATTAATTTCATTAGATTTTCATGGCATTTTAATAGGAGCCCCGGTGGTTTTTTGCATATATTAGCATGCAGGAGGGGAGGAGAGCCACCAAACCGGAGTGAAAATCTGGCGGAGAGGCAGCAAAGGGGGAAATTTGGGGGAGTGGGAGGGAGGGGGGAGCTGTGGCATTCCAGGTCTGGAATTCCAGGCCTGGCATCCCAGTCGGCTCCGGAGCCTGCCAGCCCTTAATGAAGACATTTCCCCCCTTGATTGGCAGCGGGGCCTGATTAGAGCCCGAACCCGCGTGGAAGAGCTCGCAAATTAAATCCGTGTTGATTATGCAAACTCCGTCCCGGGTTTAGCCCTCATAAATAAGGCATGAGGCGGGCCCGGCTCTCCGAGGGCGAAATTTATTGTGTGCAAATCGGGCACGGGGCTGGGACCAGGAGGACTTGGGAATGATGAGCCGGGAAGGGCTGGAGGAGGAGGTTGGATGGGGTGGGACTGCGGTGGCACCGAAATGCCCGCGGGCACCTGCCTGGCACCGAGCCCGGGGCTGCAGGGCCGGGGGTTTGGGGTGGACGGGGGAATTTTGGTGTTTAAAGGGGCGTTTTGGGGTGTAAAAGGGAATTTCGGGGGAATTTTGGGGTGTATAGGGACATTTTGGGGTGTAAAAGGGCATTTTGGGATGTACAGGGACATTTTGGGTTGTATAGCCTGGCACCGAGCCCGGGGCTGCAGGGCCGGGGGTTTGGGGTGGACGGGGGAATTTTGGTGTTTAAAGGGGCGTTTTGGGGTGTAAAAGGGAATTTCGGGGGAATTTTGGTGTTTAAAGGGGCGTTTTGGGGTGTAAAAGGGAATTTCGGGGAGTATAAGGGAATTTCGGGGTGCATAGGGACATTTTGGGGTGTATAGGGGGATTTTGAGGTGTATAATCCGACACCAAGCCCGGGATCAGCAGGTGGAGATTTTAGGGTGGACAGGGACATTTTGGTGTCTAAAGGGATATTTTGGGGTGTAAAAGGGAATTTCGGGGGGTATAAGGGAATTTTGGGGTGTATGAGGGGGGTTTTGGGGGGTATGAGGGGTATTTTGGGGTGTATAGGGGCATTTTGGGGTGTATGAGGGGTATTTTGGGGTGTATAACCCAGCACCGAGCCAGGGGTCTGCAGGGAGGGTATTTTAAGCTGGACGGGGCTATTTTGATGTCTAAAGGGCTATTTTGGGGTGTATATGAATATTTTGCTCTGCACGGGGGTGTTTTAGGGTGCATAGGGCTGGTTTGGGGTGTATACATTTATTTTGGGGTGCACGGGGATATTTTGTGGTGCACGGGGGCGTTTTGGGCTGTATAGGAAGATTTTGGTGTCTATGGGTGTATTTTAGTGTGTACAGGTGTATTTTACTCTGCATGGGGATATTTTCAGTCCTCACAGGGATATTTTACAGGATATTTCACAGGGATATTTTATTAGGAACATTTTGGAGTGCACAGGGGTATTTCAGTGCAGTTCAGGGGCATTTTTGGGGCATTTCTCAGGTGTTATTCCTCTGCTCAGCTGTGCTCCAGTCTCTGCCACGGCATTCCCAGGAATCCCAGCCGGGCTCTGGAATGTCCAGCACCCTCTGAACCCCCGTGGGCTCCCAGGAGAGTGAAAAATGCCATTTAAAGTTTTTAGGAAAACCAGCCCTGGCAGCCTGTGTGGTCCTGCCCAGCGGTGCCCCTTCGGGGAGCTCTGGCAGGGAACCTGTGATGATGATAAATGCATCCAGGATGGGTTTTTTCTATTTTTTTTCTTTTTTCTTTTTTTTTTCCCCTTTCCCCCCACATCATTTTATAGGAAATACATGTTGGAAATGAAATTGAAATGAAAATGAATAAATATTTCATAGAATACAATTACCGTGGCTCAGGACCAAGACAACTGCAGCAGCTCCTGCTGCACACAGCGCCTTTGCAATTCAGCGGCAAAGAATTGCTCTCTGGGCTGTTTTAATCCGCTTTTTTGCCAACACAAATAATCCCCCAGCCCCCAGCAGCGAGGGCCCCGTGGCCAGGCCTGGATCCATCACCCCGGGGGCTCCTCGGGTGCGCGCTGCCTTTGCCGCCCCGTTAAAAAAAAATCAAGTTAAATTCAATTCTTTGCCATAAAAAGTGAGAAAGAGCGAAAAACCAGCGGGGAACGGCTCGGCTTCAGTGAGAGGTGACAATGTCCGCCCTCTCCTGCTGTCCTGCGGGGACAAACACCCCGGGCAGCGGGACACGGGCTGATTTCCAGCCACCGCCGCTCAATGGGGAAGAAAAAGAGCTTTTTCCGGCGCGCAGCGGGAAGCGGGGGATGGATGGGAGACAATTTGGTGCCCAGGGCTGGGTTGGTTTGTTCGCTTTGGCGGCCGGGCCGGACCGGGGACCGGGACATCCTCCGGGCCGGGTACCGGGACATCCTCCGGGCCGGGGACCGGGACATCCTCTGGGCCGTCCTGGTGGGAAATCCAAATTCCCCCGGCTCCAGGGGGCCGCTGCCACCTCTGAGTGGCAAAGGCAGGGCCGGTGGCACTGCGAGGTCCTCTCGGAGCGTCCTCTGCCCTCTCGGTGACATCCAGGGTGAAAAACTCCCGCCTTGCTTGGGAATCTCCCCCTCCTCCCCATCCCGGAGCGTCCATCCCAAGGAGAAGCTGCTCGGGAATTCTCNAAGGAGAAGCTCCTCGGGAATTCTCCCTCCTCTCCATCCCGCACCATCCATCCCAAGGAGAAGCTCCTCGGGAATTCTCCCTCCTCTCCATCCCGCACCATCCATCCCAAGGAGAAGCTCCTCGGGAATTCTCCCTCCTCTCCATCCCGCACCATCCATCCCAAGGAGAAGCTCCTCGGGAATTCTCCCTCCTCTCCATCCCGCACCATCCATCCCAAGGAGAAGCTCCTCGGGAATTCTCCCTCCTCTCCATCCCGCACCATCCATCCCAAGGAGAAGCTCCTCGGGAATTCTCCCTCCTCTCCATCCCGCACCATCCATCCCAAGGAGAAGCTCCTCGGGAATTCTCCCTCCTCTCCATCCCGCACCATCCATCCCAAGGAGAAGCTCAGAACGCCCCGAATTCCCCCGTCCAGGCTCCCCCTGTTCCCGGCGGGTTTGATGCGGGAGGCGCGGCGCCGCTTTGAACAGGAATTACAGGGAAAACTCAACAAAATGGCACAGCCGCGGCGGCAGCGTCGTGTTCTCCCAAAGCAGGAATAAAACAGACGCACAGACGGTACTTTGCAAACAATTTAATTTGCCTGATGCTTTGATATAGATGAGGATGCGGCGAGGCGGGCGCGGGGAGAGATGAAACGGCTGTCGGAGGCGGGGGGGCCGCGCCGTGGGACATGAGCTGAGCACGGAGAGGAGATGAGCACGGAGATGAGATGAGCTGAGCTGAGCACGGAGATGAGATGAGCACTGAGATGAGCTGAGCACCGTGAGCTGTGCCTGTGTGAGCTGAGCACTGTGAGCTGAGCTGAGCACCGTGTGAGATGTGCCTGTGTGAGATGAGCTGAGCACTGAGATGAGCACCGTGTGAGCTGAGTACTGTGAGATGAGCTGAGAACTGAGATGAGCTGAGCACTGAGATGAGCTGAGCACTGTGAACTGAGCGCTGAGATGAGCACTGTGTGAGCTGAGCTGAGCACTGTGATGAGCTGAGCACTGTGAGATGAGCCTATGTGAGATGAGCACTGTGAGCTGAGCACTGAGATGAGCACTGTGATGAGCTGAGCACTGTGAGATGAGCTGAACACTGACATGAGCTGAGCACTGAGATGAGCTGAGCACTGAGATGAGCTGAGCACGGAGAGGAGCTGAGCACTGAGATGAGCTGAGCACTGTGAGATGAGCTGAGCACTGAGATGAGCTGAGAACTGAGATGAGCTGAGCAGGGAGAGGAGCTGAGCACTGAGATGAGCACCGTGAGATGAGCTGAGCACGGTGTGAGCTGTGCCTGTGTGAGCTGAGCACTGTTAGATGAGCTGAGCACTGTGAGATGAGCTGAGCACTGAGATGAGCTGAGCACGGAGAGGAGCTGAGCACTGAGATGAGCTGAGCACGGAGAGGAGCTGAGCACTGAGATGAGCTGAGCACTGTGAGATGAGCCTATGTGAGATGAGCACTGTGAGCTGAGCACTGAGATGAGCACTGTGAGATGAGCTGAGCACTGAGATGAGCTGAGAACTGAGATGAGCTGAGCACCGTGTGAGATGTGCCTGTTGTGAGATGAACACTGTGAGCTGAGCTGAGATGAGCTGAGCACTGTCTGAGCTGAGCACTGAGATGAGCGCTGTGAGCTGAGCACTGTGATGAGCTGAGCACTGAGATGAGCTGTGCCCATGTGAGCTATGCCCATGTAAGCTGTGCCCGTGTGAGCTGTGCCAGAGAGTGGTGTGGCTGCTGCACGGCCTGGGATGTGCCAGTGCTGCCCAAAGGTGACTCTGCCCATCTCTGACCCAGCCAGGTGACTCCGAGCTCCTGCAGGACCCGGACTGCACCCTCAGCATCAGTTGCTGCTGCTGGGACGCCACTCTGGTGACACCCAGGGACAGCCAGTGTCACTCAGGGACAACCAGTGCCACCCAGGGGTGCTCTCAGTGCCACCCAGCCCTGCCCGATGCCCACACTGGGCTGGGTCAGTGAGAAACCCCCACCTCTCCCACCCCTCCTGGCACTGCCAGCAGTGCTGGGCCGACTCCAGACTCTTGCAGGAGCAGGGCTGCACCCTGAGCATCACATGCCAGCGCTGGGACACCACCCAGGGACACTCCCAGTGCCACCCAGCCCTGCCCGGTGCCCACACTGGGCTGGGTCCCTGAGAAAGCCCCACCTCCCACGTCTGACCCGACCCCAGCACCGATGCCCGGCGACTCCCAGCCCTTGCAGGGCCAGGACTGCACCAGGAGCATCACAAACCGGGACAGCAGCGCTGCTCAGGGACACCCTGGGTGCCACCCAGCCCTGCCTGGCACCCACGCTGGGCTGGGGCTCTGGGAAACCTCCACCCCCCGCAGCTGAAGAGCCGGGGCTGGGAGCGCGTGAGGAGCGCGGCTGTCAGATGTGGGGCACGCTGAAATATTAATGGAACTAACATTTCAATTACCTTTTATCTGTACAGGCTCAGGCTGTGCGAGGGGGTTGGGGCGGCCCCCCCCCCCCCCGCGTGCTGTCACCCAGACATTCATGCTGTGCTGGTTCTTTTTATTGGTTTTCATCACTTTTGACATTGCCAACAATGAACCTTGAAGTAAATTTTCAGTAGTGACTGTGTCAGTGGAAAACCGTCTCCCTGTCATTTTTCTAAATTAGGCAATGATTCCAGGCCTCGGGGCTGGGCTGGGAGGGGGATGATGGGGCTGAGGAGGAGGAAGAGGCAGCCCTGGGGAGCCTCTCCCAGGCCCCCCCAGCCTGAACACCACGACCCCAGCAGGACAGGGGGCTGTGACCTCCCTCAGACCCCCCTCACCTCCCTCCTGACGCTGCAAAATCTGCCCTGAGCTGTTCCCAGATGGGCCCTGAGCTCCCGATGCTGCAGAACCTGCCCTGAGCAGCACCCTGGTGTGCCCCAGTGCCAGATGTGCCCCAGCAGCAGGGCCACGGCCCAGCCACCCCCTCTGGCTCCCTCCAAGGCGCCTGTACCCCCTCCCTGCCGTGCCAGCTCTTCCAGCCATCGGTCACTCCCTGGCCTGGCAGTGCCACCCCCCTGTGACAGCCCTCGAGGGTTGTGGGGTTGGCTCCTGGCACTTCCCTGGGTGTGCTGGGCCTGGGAGCTGCCTCTGCATCCCCACTGATCCCCATCCCAGAGCCCTGAGAAATGTGGGATCATCGCTCCAGCAGGGCTGCCCAGCTCCCCGTGCCAGCACCGGGCACTCCTCACCTCTGCTGCGCCACCCCGCCCCGGGGGAGACTGAGCACAACTTTAATTTTAATGTTCATTGAGCATGTAAAAGGGAAAAAAAATCAATTTAATAACCTCTCTTCACAAACAGCGCCTGGAGGCGGCTCGGCACACGCGGCTCCGGGAACTTCACAAAGTCTTTTGTGCTGTTATTTACCGGGATTCAAGGGAGCCGGGAGCTGCTCCCGGTGCTCCCCACGTGGAGCCGGGAGTGCTCCAGGTCTCTGTGGTCAGCACGAGGTCCTGGAGCTGAAACCAAGAGGGCACTGAGGGGTTTGAGGGCTTTTCCAGAAGGAACTCTGCTCCTCCATCACCCCCTCCCCGAGAGCACCTTCGGGGGAGCCTGAGGATGGGGCAGCGCTGGGGGGCTCTGGATGGACACCCAGGGGAGAACTCGGCTGAACTCAGTGCGATTCGTGGAGAAATCGTTCAGCAAACAGCTCGGGGCAGGGCAGGAGCCAGGGTGCTGTGGTGGGAGAAGCCGGGAGCTGCCCCAAATCCAGCCCAAATCCAGCCTGCGGGAGGGATGGGCTCTGTCCCTGTCCCCACCTGCACGGCAACAACCCTTTGCCAGCAGCTTTTCATTCCAACCTTATCTCCTCCTTTCGGCATCGTTACAAATCCCAGCGTTATTCAAATTGCATCAATTATTCAATTCCTGCCGCTGGGAGGGTGATGGGAAGGCGGCTGTGGCTGAGCAGCACCCACCCGCCCCCCGGGGCACTGCCAATGCCAGCGCCCTCCTGCTCCCCTTGGAGGGGTTTCTGATTCCCGTGGGATCCCTTTGGTTCTCTCAACCCGGGGCTTTGTCTCCTGGGGCACCAGCGAATTGCTCCAGAGCCACTTACAAGTTCATTTCCAGAGACAATTTGCAGCGAGGATGATTTAAATAAACTTTCTGTCGGCTTTGGGAGCAATTTCCCCAGCAATTTTTCCAGCCCAGCACCGACATCCACTTTGTTTCTTTGCTTCAACAGCAGGACCCAAGGTCCTGTCCCTGCCTCATCCCATCCCCATTCCAGCCCCAGGGCAGGGCGATGCTCCAGAGCATCCCAGTCACTTCCAGGGGGAAAAACCAGTCCCAGAAGCATCGCCACCCCAAGGACCCACCGCGGCTCAAATATCCCCTCGATGCTCCAGATTCTGCTCTGCACACCTCCCGCTTTATTTTATTCTTCTGGAGGAAACCAGAGGCAGGTTTAGCCCGAGATCTCCAATATTGGTTCTTTCCCACTGGGAAATTGTGCAAAATTCCAGAGAAACGACGCAGCCACAGAGCCAGAGCTGCTCAGAGATTGCCTCAGTTAAATGAAATCGAAATCAAATCAGGGACGTGGTTGACATGCAAAGGTGGGTGATGGCACACGGGTCCCCGTCACCCTCCAGCCCCGCTCCATCCCCATCCCAGCCCTCGGGAGCCCCAAACCCCGGCCCTGCTCCTGCCACCCCTGTGCCGCCGCCTCCCCTCAAATGGGGGCCCAGATTTCTTTGCTTTCCGTGACTTTTTCCAGGCACGAGGATGATTAACACATCAAAAGGCTGTTTTGCTTTGCTTAACAATATTATCTGCTTAACCGCTCCGTTAATTGAATCAGGCAGCGTTTGTTTGTGCAGGGGGAGTCACCCCAACAAGTCTATTTTATTTTGATGACTTTTGTGTCCTATTAATGCCTTTTAACGCTGGCTCTGCCTCACAGCAAGGAAAGCAGGGTGGACACGGAGTGGTGGCAGGGTTTTATCCCCACAATCCTGGTGCGGGGGTCTCTGGAGCGCCCGAGGGTGGGGTTGGCACCCACGGCAGGGACCCCCGGTGCGGGCAGAGCCATCCCTGCTGCCCCGCCAGCGCCAGGGCTCGGGTGTCCCCGATGTCCCTGGGTGTCCCCGATGTCCCTGGGTGTCCCTGTGGCTCAGTGCGGGCAGATCCAGCCCCTGTGCCAGCTGCCAACCTCCTTCCTGCCCACACGGCCGGCAGATCCACCCCGGGGCTGGCAGCCTGGCCAGGCTCACGGTCCCCCCGGGGTGCTGGTTGGGGTCCCTCGGTGGGACACGGGTGGGCTGCGGGGCCCACAGGGGTGGCCGGGGGGTTGTGGGTGCCCTGTAACCCCCGCTCCCGTCCCGGCTTCCCAGTCCCTGTGCAAAAACCCAGGAAACTCAGCCAGACCGGGACCCCGGCCCCGGGGGTCCCCCTGGAGCACCCACCGAGGTTTCCCCCCTCGGGCGCTGCAGCGGCGCCTCTGAGACCCCCCTGGAGCCCCCCGCTCGCTCTCCCCCTCCTCTCCCGAGGCTCCTACGCCTGAACTGCACGAAATCAGATTAAGGGCAGCAGACAAAGCCCCGCGCAGGAACAAACACGGCGGAGCGGGCTGGGGCCGCTGGCGAGCGGGAGAGCCCCGGGAATGGGGCGGGAGGGGAGGGGGCTCAGCCCCAGCGACCCCACAGCGTCCCCGGGCAGGGTGGGGACAGCGGGGACATCGCCCAGAGGGACACAGATCTCCCTGAGCGGCC
>VZRZ01002791.1:148996-159419 GCA_013398175.1 Climacteris rufus | reverse complement strand
TCGTTTCTCCCCTCACGGTGTCCTTCACCCCCTGACAGTGCCGTGTCTCCCCTCACGGTGCCGTTCACCCCCTGACGGTGCCGTTCACCCCCTGATGGTGCCAAGTCTCCCCTCACGGTTCTTTTCCTCCCCTCACGGTTCCTTTCCTCCCCTGACGGTGTCCTTCACCCCCTGACGGTGCCAAGACTCCCCTCACGGTTCCTTTCCTCCCCTGACCCTTGGTGCCTCCGCAGCCCCGACCGCGCCGCGCCCGAGCGGGCCCCGAGGATCTACACCAGGACGGGGGACTCAGGTAGAGCCCGGGGGTCCCGGGCGCCGCGGGCTGAGCCCCCCGAGCCCTGAGCGCCTCCCGCCTTTCCCAAAGGATTCTCCAGCACCTTCACCGGGGAGCGGCGGCCCAAGGGCGACCGCATCTTCGAGGCCTTGGGAGCCACGGACGAGCTGAGCTCGGCCATCGGGTAAGGACCAGCCAGGGGTACCAGACTGCGAGTTTCTTATGAAAATCATATTTGTGGTGATTTCTTCATTCCCAGCTAATGCTGTGTTGTGGTTTGTTTTTTTTTCTAACCAAGGTTGGCTGGCGAGTTTAGCAGTCAAAAGGGCCACACGTTTGTTGAACAACTTCACAAAGTGAGTATTGATGATAATCCTCACACGGTGCAGTCACTCATCTGTGCTATTGAAACATGAACTCGATTTTAGCCACAGTGCTTCTACTGACACACAGGAATCCAATACATTTAGTATTTAAATATATATATTCTTGAGACTCCCTTGATTGCTCTCTAAGAGGTAAATTCCTTTAAGCAAGAAGGAAACTGGTAGATCAAGTGATGGCTTCTGGACACACAGACTCATCTCTAGGTGTATTCAGTCAGGTCCACATGGGTTTTGTTGTCTCAGAGCGCCAGGTTTGGCACTGGGGCCGAAACCACACGGGCACAGCAGTGGGAGTCAGCCTGGGAGTTTGGCTGATGGGCTTTGCTGGGCACAGGAATGCAGCAGGCCAGGGCTGGGAATGACCAGCAGTTGTGATTTTTGTCCTGCCTGCCACGTCCAGGTCCAGTGCATGCTGCAGGACGTGGGCTCCAACCTCGCCACGCCGCTCTCCTCGGCCAGGGAGGCTCACCTCAGTGAGTGCTGCTTGTCCTGGGGGAGCAGGGCTTGGGCATGGCCTGGGGGGTCTGCTGGGGTGCTGGGGGGTGTTCTGGGGTGCTGAGGGCTCTGCTGGGGTGCTGGAGGCTGTGCTGGGGTGCTGGGGGGTGTGCTGGGTGCCGGGTGAGGCACAGGGTCAGTCCTGAGGAGCTGAGGGAGCTGGGGGGGCTCAGCCTGGAGCAAAGGAGGCTCAGGGGGCCCTGCTGGCTCTGCACAGCTCCTGCCAGGAGGGGCAGCCAGGGGGGTCGGGCTCTGCTCCCAGGGAACAGGGACAGGAGCAGAGGGAACGGCCTCAGGCTGGGCCAGGGGAGGCTCAGCTCGGACAGCAGCAGGAATTTCCCCAGGGAAAGGGTGCTCAGGCCTTGGAACTGCCCAGGGAGGTTTGGAGTGCCCATCCCTGGAGGTGCCCAAGCAAGGCCGGGCTGTGGCACGCAGGGCTCAGGGTGGGGACAGGGTGGGGATGGGCACAGCTTGGACTCTGTGACCTTGGAGGGCTTTTCCAGCCTCAGGGATGCTGGGATTCTGTGAATCACACCCATCCCAGCACTGCTGTGCTTGTGGCACTGAAGCGACGTCAGCTGGACTGAGGTGCTGCCCCAGCACCCACCCAGCCCTGCTGCAGCAGCAGGAATTTTTTGGGATGCTTTCTTAGGATTTGCTGATCCAAGCAAGCAAAAGTAGAGACTAAATAGTTTCTGAATCACTTTTTTAGCTGGTTCTCCTTCCCCCTGTGCAGAACGAACCTCCTTCAGCGAGAAGCCCGTCCTGGAGCTGGAGCAGTGGATTGACAGCTACTCGGAGCAGCTGCCTCCCCTCAGAGCCTTCATCCTGCCCGTGGGTGCTGCCTCAGGGTGATCCTGACCCAGCAAACAGGCTGGGGGCTGCTTTGGGCCAGGCCCCAGAGAAGCAGTGAGGGAGCTGGGAGTGCAGTGTCCCCATCCCGCTGCCCTGCGGTGTCCCAGGCTGGGTGGGAGAGGAGCAGGGCAGCCCGTGTGTGCAGGCTCTGACCGCCTTCCCTTGCTCTTGCAGTCCGGGGGCAGGAGCAGCGCTGCCCTGCACCTGTGCCGGGCCGTGTGCCGCAGGGCGGAGCGCTGGTGAGTGCTGGGCTGGGACAGGGGTGGGGACACGGCGGGGACAGCAAACCAGGGCTCTGGCAGCAGCCGGGGCAGGGCTGCCCTCAGGCTCAGCCCCTCAGCGCTTCAGCCAAGCTCCTGTTTGTTCCGTGCAGCTCCAGGAGTGCAGGGGGCACAGCACCCACAGCTTGTGCTGAGCCCCAGCTCCCTGTTCAGCTCCTCCAGCTGTCCCTGCCCATGGCAGGGGATGGCACTGGATGAGATTTAAGGTCCCTTCCAACCCAAACCAGGGATTCTGCAGCCCTGTCCAACCTGGCCATGTTAAACAACAACATTTCCCTTTTTTTCCAGCGTGGTTCCTTTAGTCCAAGCAGGGGAAGCAGATCCAAACGTGGCCAAGTATTTGAACAGGTACAGAAATAAAATCCCAACCCCTGCTCTGTCCTACACCCTGCTGCTGTTCCCTTAGTTTTGGGATAAAACTCTGGGGTTTTTCTTCTTGACAAGCATTTTTTCTGGAATAAAACCCCTGGTTTTCCTGCTTTTCCCATGGTTTCCAGGCTCAGTGACTATCTCTTTGTCCTGGCACGTTATGCTGCAATGAAGGAAGGGAAGGAAGAGAAAATATACATAAAACCTGAGCTGTAGCTGGGAGCTGGAATGTCTTTTTCCTTGGTCATGGGAAGCTGGATCCAGCAGACTGCTTCTGTCCATCAAGGAAGGGAACGAGAACAAGCCTGGACTGGAAATGGGAGCTGCAAAGAACTTCCAGCTGGAATAACCAGGACCTTGTGGTAAATCCTGAGAGGAACAGAATCACAGAACATCCTGAGTTGGAAGGGACCCCCACACTCCTGTTGTGTTCCCTGGGCCTGGTGCACACATCCCCTTGGGAATGGCACTGGAGTCACTGCTCCTGCCTGCTGGGAGTTGGGGCAGGAGAATTCCAGTAACATTTTGGAGATGCCTTCACTTCCCTGGGCAGCAGCAGGTGCTGGGGGAAGCTCTGGCAGGAGTCAGGAGTGATGAAGGGAAAACAAGCAGCTCCTCCTCTGAAGTCCCAGTGCTCACATGGAGCAGCAGCTGGAGGCCTTTGGGAATTGTGTCCACAGCTCTGAAATAATAAATGTGAATTTCCTTGTACCAAAGGGCCACAAACTGTCACATTTCAGCACCCAGCCCCCTGAGCTTTGCTGCTCCAAGTCCCTTCCAGTCCATCAGCCCTGCTGGAGCTGAGCTGGACACATTTTCAGGAATGCACCAAGAATTCCTTGGCTCTGGCTGCCTCTTGTGCGTGTGGGGAATGTGTGTGTGTGCTGAGGGTGCAGGGCCTCTGCCAGGAGCTCAGGGGATGGAGGGGCCAGACCCCGGGGCTGTTTCCAGGTGGAGCTGCCCCTGGGAATGCCTGGAACAGCTGCAGGAGCAGAGCCTGGGCTTTGGGAGTGCTGAGCTGCAGGAACAGGGCTGGGATGAGGAGCAGGGCCCTGGCACAGCTGCAGGAGCTGGGGGAGAGGGGCAGCACCCTGAGGGGCCATCCCGAGCTGTCCATGCTGACCCTGGGAGTGCCACTGCTCTGACCCCTTGGCTTGAGCATGGAGAATGTCCTGGAGAAGGTTCCAGAGCTTGGGGAACTTGGCTGCAGCCACCCTGAGAGCAGAACCCAGCACAGGAGACATCCCCTGCTGCAGCTTCCTGAGGGGCTGCAGATCCCAGGGGTGAACACAAACCCTCCAGGCAGCAGGGTGAACTCACCCCCACAGCACACAGCACGCACAATCCCAGCTCTAAAGTCAACTCCAAGCCCCTTCCAGCTTGGAAATACAACTTGGAAATACAAGAATCCACGTGAACCCTGGTGGGGAAGGTTTTCCCCCAGGGAACGCTGTGGGCTGGAGGTGGGGAAGCCCATCCAGGGCTTGTCCTGCCTTTAGTGGGAGCAGCTTTTAAATCCATCCTTCCCCTGTTAATTATTTGAGTAGAAATGACCTGAAACTTGTTCCCCAGAGAGTCCCTGGCTCTGTCCCTCTGTGGCCAGTGAGGAATGCCCAGCACTGCCACATCCCCCCTCTCATCACTCACCTGGCTTTGAAGCAGGTATTTCATGGCTCTTGTTAATGCACATTTTTCATGGAGGAATTGTCCAAGCCTCAGCCTGGAACACATCCAGTGACAAATGCTCTGGGTTTGGTTGGTCCTGGCAGCTGCAGTGGCACCTCAGCCCTTCCCTCTGCCTGCTCCAGCCAGTTTTACGAGAGCTCTGGCTCCAGGAGCACCACTGAACCTCAGGAATCAAGAGGCTTTTCAAGTTTAATTTAATAAAATCCTTTGCAATATAAATTCTTCATGAATGCTCCATAAATCAGCTCGGGGAGGGATTTATAGTATTTCCTTTTTTTTTTTTTTCCAGCTGGGGGGAAGAAATCTCACTACTGGTTTGGGACCAAAGCTGGCATTGTTTGGATTGCAGGCAGAAATAAATCAAGGCACTACACTTAACATGATGGGGAAATTGAATTTATTGGGGTGCTCCCAGCTGCTCCCTCTCTACCCACAGCAGTTCCTGGGGGCTGATGCAGAGGGAGGTGCTGGGGGCACCCTCAGGTCACTTAAGCAGGGCTTGAATTTAGGAAGGAGCTGAGACGAGGCTGCAGCTCAGCAGAGCTGGGCCAGGGCCAGCCCCTTCTGTCCTGAGAGTTGTCCCCAGTGTCCCAGAGCAGCCCTGGGCTGTTACCCTGAGGGGATCCAGGCTGGGGGAGCTGGGAAAGGGCTCAGCCTGGAGCAAAGGAGGCTCAGGGGGCCCTGCTGGCTCTGCACAGCTCCTGCCAGGAGGGGCAGCCAGGGGATATCGGGATTTCTCCCAGGGAACAGGGACAGGAGCAGAGGGAACGGCCTCAGGCTGGGCCAGGGGAGGCTCAGCTTGGACAGCAGCAGGAATTTCCTCATGGAAAGGAGGGTCAGGTATTGGAACTGCCCAGGGAGGTTTGGAGTGCCCATCCCTGGAGGTGTCCAAGGGAGGATTGGATGTGGCACTCAGGGCTCTGGGTGGGGACAGGGTGGGGATGGGCACAGCTTGGACTCTGTGACCTTGGAGAGCTTTCCAGCCTGGATGATCCTGGGATTCCTCAGGCCCTGGTGCGCCCTCCTCACCAGGCTGGAGCAGAGGCCCAGGGTGGAGGAGCTGCCCCTGCTCCCAGTCCCAGTCCCAGTCCCAATCCCAGTCCCAGTCCCAGTGCCAGTTCCAGTCCCAATCCCAATCCCAGTGCCAGTCCCAATCCCAGTCCCAGTCCCAGTGCCAGTTCCAGTCCCAATCCCAATCCCAGTGCCAGTCCCAATCCCAGTCCCAGTCCCAGTGCCAGTTCCAGTCCCAATCCCAATCCCAGTGCCAGTCCCAATCCCAGTCCCAGTCCCAGTGCCAGTTCCAGTCCCAATCCCAATCCCAGTGCCAGTCCCAATCCCAGTCCCAGTCCCAGTGCCAGTTCCAGTCCCAATCCCAATCCCAGTGCCAGTCCCAATCCCAGTCCCAGTCCCAGTCCCACAAGGACTCGGCGGGGCAGCAGCAGCAAAGCGACCGAAGCAAACGCAGCCTTTAAAGCACAGACAGCTCCCTTGCTTTGGGCTGCCAGTTGTTTTTCCAAGCTCTTTGTCTCTTCCCAGCCCTACAGCACAGGGATTCCAGTGCCTGCACCTCATTAATATCTCGGGGGAAGGCAGATGCTTTGCCCAGGCTGCCCAGCTCCAGCGCCCAGCAACATTCCTGCCTCGCAGGGCGCCTGCTCTGGGCTGGCTCCGGAGCTGCCAGCACAGCCATATGTTGCTGAGGGTCGTTTATTCTTGTTTGTAAAATATATGGCTGCTCCCAGCTTCCACACTGTCAAAACGAGAAGGACTGGCCCCAAAATCTCTTGCTGCATGATTGGATCAGACGCCTGTACATCTGTTAACGCTGTAGGAGCTGTAAAAGGGAATAAGTTGGGCCATAACTCAAGCACCTCCATTACCACCACGAGCTGCTCCGCCAGGAGTGACACAAACATCCATTCTGCCAAGGCAGAAATTCACACAAGGCAGCGTTTGCTGGGCCAGGACACAGAAGGGAGGAGGGGGATGTGTGAGCCCCACCTTGATGGGATGTGCTGGACCCTCAGCCCGGCGAGTTTTGGGGTGCACAGCCCTGGCAGAGGGGATCCAGCAGCTCCACAGCAGCAGCAGACGGGACCACAGCTCCAGCAGCACCAGTCCTCTGCTCTCACAAGCTCCTGAAATCCCCATTTAGCCTGGAAATGATTGAGGAAAACCCTCCCCAGCCAGGGCAAGAAGCACCAGCCCCGTGCCCCAGAGGAGCAGGGGCAGCCTGGCTGTGGGGAAGGGGCTGTGGGACCCCCAGCTCCCCCTGTGCTGCAGCCTGGCCCCAAGTGCCACCCCAGTGCCACCCCAGTGCCCTGCAGGGTGGACACAGAGCAGGAGAGTGACACAGGGAAGGATCAAACAACCCTGGGAAAGCTGCAGAAGGTCAGGATTGAAGAACTTGACCTTAGAAACAGCCACAAAAGCACCAGGTCAGTGCCACTTACCCAGGTGGTGGCAGTGCCAGTGCCACGTGGCTGTGACCACTCCAGCACCTGCCCCAGGAGCTGCTGCACCTCTTGGTAAACGTGAGCAAACACAGAAACGTGAGCAAACACAGAAATGTGAGCAAAAAAACACAGAGATGTGAGCAAACAAACACAGAGATGAGCTGCAGGAACCTTGGGTCTCATTCTGCTCAGGGATGTGGGGCCCAGAGCACGGCACAGCCTCCTCCCCTCCATCCCAGCCTGGAACCTGGCACGGGGCACAGGCCAAGAGGTGCAAAGAACAGGGATCAAAGAGAGGGAATGCCAGCCTGTGGTGTGAGTCAGGGCCTTGGAAGAGTCTGTAGGAGCAGGGAAGAGGCAGCAAGAGCGGCTGTTTGCTCCCAAACACCCCGTGCCTGCAGCACAGCTGGGACACCGAGCCCTGTTGGGACCCCAGCTCTGCTCTGTGCTGGCCCCAAGGAAGCTCCAGGGATCCCTCCCAGGCTCCAGGGATCCCTGCCAGGCTCCAGGGATCCCTCCCAGCTCCTCAGCCCACAGTGCCCAGGCAGTCCCAGTGCCACAGCCCCCTCCCCTCGGTGACCCCGCGCTGCCGTGCCCAGAGCCCGGCGGGTGCCAGGGAAGCAGGGGCTGTGCAGGCCTGGCTGCTGCCAGCTCTGCCTTGGCAGCAGCTGCTCTGGGCTTGCTTTTTGCTGTTCCTGACAGTGCCAGATGCCTCTGTGTCAAAACAATGGCACTTGAACACTGACTGGGAGCCTCTCCCGTGCTGCCGCTCCTGGCGGGGCCCGAGCACCCGGGGAATGGCCAGGGGGGCTGGAGGAGCAGCAAAGGCTCCAAACCTGAACTCTGGGGGAAGCTGGAGCAACAGGCACAGCTCTCACTCCTCCAAGGAACTTCCCGAGCCAGGTCAGGGCAGAAATCCATAATATCATAACATTATCAACATCAAACCCATAAGCTCCAGTGGCTGCTCCTCAGGGCTGCCCCCCTCCTGCCCTGGGGGTCCAGCTTGGATTTCCAGCCCCTTTCCCTCTCCCCCAGTGTTCCCAGTCACCATTCCCAGACATGCACAGAGCACTGCTCATCCCAGCCCTGCTCCTGCAGCCCAGGAGCACCAACAGCCTCAGGAAGGCACCCAGGGCCAGTCACAGCACCCACAGGACCAGGTCCCTTTGGGCTCAGTGGGCCTTGGATGCCCCCACCCAGAACATCCCACGGCTCCCAGCTCTCAGGAGCACCCAGGAACCAGCCTGGCAAAGAATTCCCATGAGAGCAGCAGGTCCCAGCCCCTGCCTGGCACAGCACCAGGGAATCCCAGACTGGCTTGGGTTGGAAGGAACCTCACAGTTCATCCAGTGCCACCCCTGCCATGGGCAGGGACACCTCCCACTGTCCCAGGCTGCTCCAAACCCTGTCCAGCCTGGCCTTGGACAATTCCAGGGATGGGGCAACCACAGCTTCTCTGGGCATCCTGTGCAAGGACCTCACCTCCCTCAGAGTGAAGGCAGCTGCCTCTGAGAGGTGTCAGTGTCCCCATCCTCCCCTCTCCTGTGCCAGGAGCATCCCCCCAGCCCATTCCCTGCCCTAGGAAAGGAGCAGGAGACACCCAAGCAGCTGAACTCATCCCAGCTTTATTTTCTCTGCAGTTCTGACACTCAGGGATGGATCCAAGGTCCCCACGGCAGCGAAAGAAAAGATCCTCGAGAACCTCCCGTGGCAAACCCGTCCCTGTGCAGGACACACAGAGCAGGCAGGGCTCTCCCAGCTGCTCAGGTCAACACCTCACAGCCTCCCTGGGACACAGGAACCAGCCCTCCACAGGAATCCTGCATCCACTGGGAATTTCCCAGCCATTTATCACATTTTCTGCACCAGCTCCACCACGGGAGCAGTGGCTCGTAGTGCAACAGTTCAGGGTTGGAGGGACCAAGCTAAGCCTGCAGTAAGATCTTTTCTAGGGTTTTTGCACTCCTGAGGAATGAAGGGAAAAGGGGAGCAAGGATTTTAGCTCAGTGTTCAACAGCTCCTTTCACCGAATGCTCATTGTGCTCTAATCAGACACACTGAGCTTCCTAGAAGGGAAAAAGGAGATTTGGGGTGATATTTAAACTCTGAGAGGTCCCAGGCAGTGCCTAAACCTCCCAACTACACAGTCACCAACTGGTTAATGCCAAAATGTTCTATGTAAAAAAAAAAAAGAAAAATCAAGACATTTACTCTCATCTGTAATTTCTCTGACTCCCAGCCCAGTGTCCTGAACCCTGTGGATGCAGACATTCCTGTCTGCACCAACACTTCCCATCACTCCTGTTTCATCTCACTGATTTGACAGAGAAAAAGGATCCTGACGTTGCTTTCCAGATGCATTTCCAGGCATTGGCTCTAAAAAAGGGTTATTTCTCTGAAATCCATCTGAAGCACGACAGGAGGAGGACGAAGCCAAGGCCAGCTCGCTGCTTGGTGCTGAGGCTTTTCTGACCCCTTGGAAATGTGGAATATTGTGGAATTTGTGATTAAGGGGGCTCACCCAGAGCCCAGGGTGTGGAGACCTGTGCTCTGGGAATCCCATGGGATGGGCCAGACAGGGCAGCAGGAGAGGTGGGATATGGCCAGGGAGGGCAATGAGCATCCCCAGTGCCACAGGGAGGGAAAGAAAACCCTGGGCAGAACCCACCAGCCTGTGCAGGAGCTTGTTTGCCTGCTGAGGTGAAGGGGAGGACTTAACCCTGTCCCAAAGAGGGCAATTCCAGGGCTTTCCTCTGTGCCAGAAGCCCAGCAGGGCCAGGACAGCCCAGGACTCCAGCAGCTCAGGGAACCCAAGGTGGGAAGCTGCAGAGACACTTCAGGAATGGCAGGAAGGCTCCACACCTTCCCAAGTCACTCCCTGCAAAAGCTGCCTGCTGCAGGCAAACCCCACAAACAGAAATAAGGCCAGAAAGAGACAGTGACCAAAAGAAAGAGTTTGGCAACAAAGCAAACGTGGCTCCTACACAGAGTTCCAGCCCTGGGTCCAAACAGCACAGCTCCCTAACAAAGGGTCTGCAAACACAGTGAAGCTTCCATCCCAGAGGGATTTTGCCAGTGGAGGTTTCCAGAGGACTTGACACATCCCCCCTGTTCCAGAGGAACCTGCCCCACCTGAGCACTGCAGGTGTGTGTGCCAGCTCCTGTCCTCTGGAAACCAAGGAAAACTAAATCTTTTCTGCTCCTGAGAAATTGAGACACAAGCCTTCCATCCCAAGCCATGGCTCTGGCAGGAGCCTGGCAGAGGCACAGCTGCCTCAGGATGCTGAGCCCACTCCTGCTGCTCCAGCCCTGAACCTCCAGCATTCCAAAACCTTCCTGAGAGCCACGGGGTCCATCTGCTCCTCCTGAGCCTCCTGCTTCCCTGTGACTCCTTCTCCAAGGTACACCAAGGGCCCTGCACGGGGCAGGAGCACCTGGAATCTCCCTGTCCTGAGAGAGCAGCGCAGGAGCACCTGGAATCCCTGTCCTGAGGGAGCAGGGCAGGAGCACCTGGAATCCCTGTCCTGAGGGAGCAGTGCCCGTCCAGGCACTTCCAACGCCGCCAGCTCCTCGTGGGCTCTGCCATGCCTCTGCCGTCCTACGGCATCAGGGCAGGAG
>VZRZ01002791.1:130052-147852 GCA_013398175.1 Climacteris rufus | reverse complement strand
ATGGGATGGGATGGGATGGGATGGGATGGGATGGGATGGGATGGGATGGGATGTAAATCCCATCCAGTGCCACCCCTGCCATGGGCAGGGACACTTCCCACTGTCCCAGGGGGCTCCAAGCTCTGTCCAGCCCGGCCTTGGGCACTGCCAGGGATGAGGCAGCCACAGCTTCTCTGGGCACCCTCCCAGGGAAGAGTTTCTTCCTGATATCCAATCCCAACACCTCATCTTCCCACCTGAGGAGTTTCCTGGTGGGATGGAGGGGAGGAAGCTGGGCAGGGAATTGCCAAGGCCCGAGAGCAGGATGCCTACCTGGTCATCAGAGACTTCCACGCAGCGGATGGAGAAAGGAGGCTTGAGGTAGGCAAAGCCCAGCAGTGGGGGCCTGGAGCAGCTGGTGACAAACTGCAAAGTGCCAGATGGTGACCATGGGGGCAGAACAGCCCCAGTGACACAGCCCCAGCACTGCTGGGCTGGCACTGAGCACCCCTGGTCACAGTGTGACAGCCTCTGGGGAGCTTCTGTGGTGACACCAGAGTGCTCAGAGAGCTCTGCTGGGCACTCAGGAGCTTCTGTGGTGACACCAGAGTGCTCAGAGAGCTCTGCTGGGCACTCAGGAGCTTCTGTGGTGACACCAGAGTGCTCAGAGAGCTCTGCTGGGCACTCCAGGAGTTCTGTGGTGACACCAGAGCGCTCAGAGAGCTCTGCTGGGCACTCAGGAGCTTCTGTGGTGACACCAGAGTGCTCAGAGAGCTCTGCTGGGCACTCCAGGAGTTCTGTGGTGACACCAGAGCGCTCAGAGAGCTCTGCTGGGCACTCAGGAGCTTCTGTGGTGACACCAGAGTGCTCAGAGAGCTCTGCTGGGCACTCCAGGAGTTCTGGTGCTCCTGGAGAGCAGCAGCCCCCACCCCAGGCGGGCAGGGAGGGCTCCTCACTCACCTTGAGGAACATGGCTCTCTCCTCAGGGCTGAAGTCGTTGGCCAGGATGTCCCAGAGCCAGATGATGACGCGGTGGCTGCCGTGGAAGCCCCCGTAGTACACCGTGTGTTTCCTGGGGGAAAGGGCAGTCACAGGCCTGCCACTGCAGCACCAGGGCCACAAGTGCTGCAAGGCCACTCCTGTGGGCTGCTTTGGCTTGGAAAGGCCCTTCAAGCCCACCCCTGTCATGGGCAGGGATAAACTCCAGGAGCTCAGATTGTTCCAAGCCCCATCCAAGCCCTGCCACGGGTCAGGGTTTGCTGCTGACACCGAGCCCCACACCTGAGCACTTGCTCAGAGGAAGGAGAAGGGCAGAGAGGAAGTCTGCTCCCAGGAAGGAGAAGGGCAGAGAGAAATTCTGCTCCCAGGAAGAAGGACAGAGAGAAATTCTGCTCCCAGGAAGGAGAAGGGCAGAGAGGAATTCTGCTCCCAGGAAGGAGAAGGGCAGAGAGGAATTCTGCTCCCAGGAAGGAGAAGGGCAGACAAGAATTCTGCTCCCAGGAAGGAGAAGGGCAGAGAGGAATTCTGCTCCCAGGAAGGAGAAGGGCAGAGAGGAATTCTGCTCCCAGGAAGGAGAAGGGCAGAGAGGAATTCTGCTCCCAGGAAGCAGAAGGACAAAGAGGAATTCTGCTCCCAGGAAGGAGAAGGGCAGAGAGGAATTCTGCTCCCAGGAAGCAGAAGGACAAAGAGGAATTCTGCTCCCAAGAACCAGTGGAAGAAAGGCCCCTTCCCAAATCAGCCTTAAGGACCACGCTCCCCAGCTCAGTCCCTGGCCGCTCCTCACGTTTGAGCGAGGAGGGGCAGAAGCTGTGCACAGATCCTTGTCCTGCCACCTCCAGCAGCTCTGCAGGGCAGGGCTGAGCCCCAGGGCAGCTGAGGGAAGGGCTGAGCCTCAGGACAGCCCAGCTGTCACTCACTTCAGGTCCTCGAGGTCGATCTCGGCGTTGTCCCCGGAGACGAGGCGCTGCAGCTCGGGCGCCGAGAACATGCGGATCCACTCGGGCCTGATGATGGACCTGAAGCCGCTGATGAGAGCTGCAGTCTGGCTCTTGATCTGCGTGTGCATCCTGAAGTGGGCCATCAGGTGGATGTAGCTGATCCTGCGGGACAGGGCAGCTGCCAGGGCGGGCAGGGAGCACCCAGGGGTGCCCAGCACCCAGCACCCACCCTGGGGCTGTCCCCGCCGTGTCTCCGCAGCCCCAAAGGCACTGGGGCAGCCTGCACACGGTTGGACTTTTCCCTCCAGGTCCTGACAGATAAAGATGTTTTTCTGCCCAGATTTTGCTCCTTTCCCTCCCCTGGGACTCTGCTCATTGCTCAGAGCTCCTGCCCGGCTCAGGGACTAATTTGCTTTAATAAACCCTTGATCAGCCTTGGCTGGACACGGCTCCAATTCCTTTTAACAGCCCAGCTCTCCAGGCAGAGTCTCCTACAGCTCTGGCCAGCAGCTCCCTGGGCTGTGCTGCCCCAAACGCAGGGAGCAGATCCCCACCTCCCTGCAGGCTGCGGGAGAGCTGCTCTGTTTGTCAGGGGGAGGCTCTGCCTCTTCCCACCCCCAGGCAAAACACCCAAACTGGCTGATTCTTCTTCAGCAGCCCCACACAGAGCCCAGCACAACCCCACTGCCGGGTTTTGGGCAAGGTCACCCCAGCCCAGCATTCCCAGACAGAGCTGTTTCCAAACTGCTTCCAGTCCCACCACTCTGCTCCCTCCCAGCTCCCAAACTGGGTGCAAAAGCTTTAAATTCCTGCTGTAAACGACTTGAGAAGCATCCAGGACTCTCAGCTTTCTCCCTGAGCTGATTTCTGACAAGCCAGAGCAAAGTCCTTCCAAATGCAAACTCCCTGGCCAGAGCAGGAGCAGGGAAAAGCCTGGGAACACCAGACTGCGGCCAGATCCAGGCAGGATCCACCTTCCATTTGTCAGCAAAAAAGAGAACAAGCCCCAGATCACCAGCTCAATCACACATTTGCTTAACAGACATTTCATCCTGCTTTGATGAGCACGGAAGGGGATGGGGAAGGGGAGAAAAAAAAAGGACCAAAGAGGTGGGGTTGGTTTGCAGGCTCCGGAGCTGCCGTTCCTGATAAGGATCGGAGAGGCAGTTATCTGTGCAAACAGCCCCGGGGCTCGGTGTCTCCTCTCATTTCCTGCCTCTCAACAACGACTGTCGAGCCCATTTGAATTCAGCACTGTCTGCTCGGAGCGCGGGGCTTTCTACAACTGCCACATGTTATCATTCTGAGGAGATCTGTCTGCTCCAAGGTGTCTTTGAGCATCTGTGCCCTCTGTGTTCACGACTGTGTGCCTGAATTGCTTTGAATCCATCTGTCTGTATCCATCAGCATCATTAAATCCTGCAGAACCTCCCTGACTGGGTGCCTTTGACCTCAGAAGTGCTGTTTCGAGAAGTAAATTGTCAATTTTTATTTTGCAAATCAAATTTAATACAATTTCTGCCGATGAACTGTAACCAGCAAATTCTATTAAGATATTTATGTGCTCCTTCTCCTCCAATCTATCTCAATTCATTCCAGATGCAAGCCCAAGGAACCAGAATAAAGTATTTTGCAGTGGTGACCTTAAAAATCTAATTGCTGTACTTACTTATTTTCATTGGTAACGGGAATGGTCTTCCCTCCAGGAACAAGTTCATGGCAAACCAGCTGAGGGAAGAAACGATTGCATTGCTAATTACTGCCTGGAACCACAATGCAAGGAAATGCCATGCTAAGCTGTTACCTCCCCATAAAACATTTATTTTTACAATAAAACAGCAGGATTGAAAATTTAAGTAATAATCCTGCTTCTGCCTTGAACCAGTTTCACTGAACTATCAGCAGAGCCATGGAACAGCAGGATTGCAGCTCTCCCACCGCTGGAGCCAGCCCTTTTCCCAGGAAGCCTCTGCAGTCGGATCCATCACTGCTGAACCACACACAGATCCATTCCCAGAGCCCTGGGGATTCTCACACTCCCAGAACCCAGAGCTCCACAGAAAACCCCTCAAAGCTGAAACCTCAGCGATCCTGAGGCAGCTGCAGGTGCTGCCCGTGGAATTTGCAGCACAACACTGCCAGCAAAGGCATTTTTATCTCATCTCCCCACATTTCCCAGCCCTGCACACACAACATCACAGGGCTCAAGTGCCACCAAGTCCCTTCCAGCCTTCCTAAGGGACTGACAGCTTCTCCTCTAGGCCAAGACCTCCTGACACACTTGGAGTTTCCCTGACAGAAACATCTATGGGGGAAGAAAAGGAATTTCTCCCTACTCAGGGGTTCTTCTTTTAGAAGAAGGGAACATCAGTTAGGCAGGGAAAGCATTAAACACTTTTTCAACCCTGGCAGCAGAAAAATTAAAGGTCAGAGGGATTTTTCTTGTGGAAAAAGCTGTTCTCTGCCCATGGGTAAAAACTGAATGCAGTGGCTGAGTTCAGAGAACTGAAGCTGAGCCAGCCTTCCCTGAAAACATGAAGAGGGTGTTTGGGACAAAGCAGAGATAAGATCCAACAAATCACTGAATAAAAACCTACCTGACCCATCACATCTTCATCATAGGACAGTGTCAAGCCCAGGTCACTGATGTCACCATCATAACGCTGAGAACAACAGGGAAAAAGGGAAAAAAGGGAAAAAAAGGTCAGGCTTCAGCAGCAAAACCACCAGTTACTCCCAGAGGTTTTAAAGCAGTACCCAAAGGCAGCTGGAATCTATTATTTTTATTTCAATCTACTGTTTCTAACAGCAGGGAGGCGAAGAACAGGAAAATTAAAGCTCCAACCTTAATTGAAGTGAGGTTTTTATAGAACTCGGAGTCCAAGGAGGGAAGTTCATCCACAGAGCTGTAGAAGACACTGTGGTGGTGCCCAAGGAGCTGGCTCAGAAAGAAGGAAGCAAATGGCACATCCACAACAATTCCCTAAGGACAAGAAGGAGGCACAGGTCAGCTCCTGCCACTCACCTGTGGTTGTGGCACCTCTGGTTACCTGCAAGGCAGAACTTGGGGTGGGGCATCTCTGCAGGGCACCAGAACCAGCCACAAAACCCACAGCCTCTTAAAATCCATCAGTGAGTGGAGCAGGTGCCAAAGGCACTCCATGTGTCCTTTGAAAGAACTGCCTTAGAGGGTTTGAGCTGAAAGAGGGGAAATTTAGTGAAAAATACAGAAAAAGTTCTTCCTTGTGAGGCTGGGGAGGCCCTGGCACAGGGTGCCCAGAGAAGCTGTGGCTGCTCCATCCCTGGGAATGTCCCAGGCCGGGTTGGACAGGGCTTGGAGCAACCTGGGATAGTGGAAGGTGTCCCTGCCCATGGGAAATTGGGACTTTCTAGTCCCTTTCAACCTAAATCATTTTATCAGCATCATCCTGTCATTCCATCCTCCTTTTTGCCACATGTCCCTTTCAGGGACTCACAAATGGATGCTTGTAAGGTGTGGCACCAAAAGAACAGACTGCTGTCCCCAGCAGCACAAGGAATAATCCAGGCATGTCCCAGGTTTTACCTCCAGGATTATTTTTAATACATGCCTGAAGAAATTTCATTCTGTTCCACCATCAGGATCTTTACTCAAGTCCTTTCTCCAAACTCATCTCTTCAGTTCCACCTCCCCAAGCAGGACAGATGCTCCCAAAGGCAGCATCACTCACAAGATCCCAACTTGGTGCTCCAGGCTCACCTCATACACAGCCTTGCCAAGCATCTTCCCCACAAACTCGAAGAGCTGCAGGTAGTTCTCATGGATGTAGGATGTGGGGGATGGATAAAGCCTCTCATCCCCACTGGTGGTCTGCACACAGAGATAAGGGAGAAGAGTGAGCCAGCCTGGCTCTGCCTGCACCGCCTCACCTCGGGTGGCACCTGGCTCGTACCTTGAACAGGTTCAGTGCAGGATCAAACACCTTTTTAATGATCTCCTCCAGGAACTCTTTGAAGACTCCATCTTGATCAATACCAGCCTCATCGACCCCCAGATCATTGACAAACTTCACCCTGATCACTCCCTTCATGGCGTTCTGGGAAAGCTGCCGGAGCTGCTCGTAGCCATCCTGTGCAGAGCACAAAACCCACAGGACACTCAGGGGAGACACATGAACACCCACCCAGAGATGCAGCACAGACAGGCACACCAGGAAATCTGCTTTGGTCATTGAGCCTTGAGTTCAAACCCCCAGCATTTTCCAAGCCAAAACTGCTGAGCTGAGCGAGAGCCCAGCATTTTCCTGTGACATCGGTTTGGGGAGTGGGGCTCTCAACAGCCACAGGGAAGGTGCAAACACACTGCCCTGCCCTGGTTTTGTCAGGCCAGGGGGTTTGGCTCTGGGGCCTGCTGGGCTGGCTCTGGAAGGCCAGGGGCTTGGCTCTGCCCTCACCTCGAGCATGCGGGAGCGGCGGATGGTGATGTGGGTGACGTGAGGGGACGCCGAGCTCGTCTCCACCAGCCCCAGCTTCTCCTTCTCCTTCGTGACCATGTTCCTGAACAGCAGCACCCTCTGCAAAAACAGAGCAGAGGGAAGTCTCAGTCCATGAGGATCCTCGTCCTGCAGGGCTCTGGGAGGTTCCTGGCACACAGAACTGATCCCAGCAACACCTGTCAGGCACTCGCTCCATGAGCTGCACACAAACCAGTTCTCCCAGTGACAGAGATCAAGACATCTGAAGGAAATATACTGGGAAAGTGTGAGGACACAAATCAGTTCTCCCAGTGACAGAGATCAAGACATCTGAAGGAAATACACTGGGAAGGTGTGAGGACACAATCAGTTCTCTCTCAGTGACAGAGATCAAGACATTTGAAGGAAATACACTGGGAAGGTGTGAGGACACAATCAGTTCTCTCTCAGTGACAGAGATCAAGACATTTGAAGGAAATACACTGGGAAGGTGTGAGGACACAACCAGTTCTCCCTCAATGACAGAAATCAAGGCATTTAGAGGAGATACACTGGGGAAGGAGAGGGGAAAGGAGACTTTTATTCAGCTGGCATTTCAATCACAAGCTCCCTGTCACAAAATGCTCCAGACACGTGTCCCTCCCACCCCAGGCCACCCAGCCTCCATCCTCTCCCATCCCACTCACGTTCTTGTGGGGAATGACGTGTGGGATGTACTGCAGGAGCAGCTGGGCTCGTTTCTTGTCCTTGTCCAGCTCCTGGAACAGCACGCTGGGTTTGAGGTCCCTTGACAAAGAAAGGCAGAGATTCAGAGATCCCTGAGAAGTGTGAGACACAGCTGGGGTGGGAGAGAGAACAGGTAATGATCCCAAAGATGACTGCAGTGCTCAGGTGTGCACACTAAGAAGGTAAAAATGCCGGGACACCCAAGCTCTGGGGTGCTGAGTCAGTTTTGGAAGCACCACCTGGACCTCCCACCACGGAAAAAACCACAACACGAGGGGCGTCCTTAACTGCAAACACAGGGAGCTGCTCTCCCTCAATGCCACAGGCAGAATGTCCATCAGGGATGCCAAGCCAGGCTCCCCAGAGGACGTGGAGCAGCGGGACAAGGCTGGAGCTGCCCAGGATCCCTGCCCTGGGCCACTCACTTGCGCAGCCAGTGATCCTCGGGAGCGAAGCGCCGGCGACAGTCCCGCTCGTACAGCACCATGAGCCAGCCATGCACAGAGTGGAACAGCTCCAGGGTCTCCCCTCGGGCATTCTCTGCACAAATGGAATAAAGCAGCAAAGTCCAGGCACCCTCAGCACCAGCAGGAGCCACACCTGGCTCATCCTCCCCACCGTGACAGCACGGGGGGTTCTCCCGGCCCGCACGGTCCCTGGAGGGAAGGGTTTGTTCCTCTGGGAAGACAAAGAGTCTCTTCTTCAAACAGAGCTGATCAGAGCCATCTCATTTCACAGCACAACTGGACCACCTCAGCTAATCACCAGAGCTGAGCTGAACCCAAATTGTACCAGCAGAGAGATCCACAGCAGAGTCTGCTCTGCCTGGTCCCAGCTCTGCTGTGCTCTTGTCCAACACATGGCCCAGCCTTGCTCGACTCCACCTCTGCCAAAAACCAACGTGCCTGTCATGTCTGCTACACAAATTCTTACTGGAAGTAGGGAAGTGCTCTGGATTTGGTGCCAAGCATGATTGTGGCATCTGGACATCAAAAGGCTGGGACATATTCCCACATCACAGTGCTTTCTGTGCCAAGTAATAATTAGCAGAAGCTTCAAATTCCAAAATTAATGCCATTTGCTGTTCTACCAGTAACATCAACTCCAGCTACTACGAGCACTCACCTACAATTCCATCCCAGATCATCTTAAACACAAAGGAGTTCAGGAAAGAGGAGATGGTCACCAGCTCTTCCAGCTTGAATGAAATCTGCTCTTCATAGACCTCGATGTCATCCAGAATCCTGGCAGAGCAAACAAATGCAAATGCACAAGTGTAAATTTAATTCCCTGCTGAAATTTTCATAAAGGCACATTATCCTTTAGCAGCAGCTCTCATTTCTATGACAACTGACACCCATGAGGATCTACAGTCATAAACAACTAAACCTTATTTATGGATTTTGACTGATAGCAGATCCTAGCAGAAATGGTAGGAAAGGCTGAGCAAAGCCAGTGTTCCAAGCTTAAAAGGACCTTTTTCATTCCCAAGAAAATTTTTGCATCATTCAAGCTGAGAGAATTGTCTTTACTGACCAACAAGGGTGATTTTCCACCCCTTTCCCCATCTTTTGTGTTATTTCTTTCCCCTCCCTATTCTGTTCCCAGCTGGATATTCCTGAACCAGCTGAGGGGGGGAAGTCCTTTTGAAGTCCTTTATTTCTCAACCCCAAAAGCTCTCTGCTTTACCCTGCCTAGTTATCTTCATGAAAAGACATAAAACCTGATCTGCTTCCCTGGAAACTGGAGGAACACAACAGCTCCATGTCACAAACCCAGGGACCCCCACCCATGTGCTACCTACGTGATCAGGTGGCGAGAGCAGTCACAGAAGAGCATCAGCATGGCCAGGAGCCTCTTGGACTCCTCTGTGTCATTGTTCAAACACTCCAAGAAGAGTTTTAACCCCCCCTGTGGTCCCAGCTCACAGATAAAAGCCCATAATTTGGGCAGCAGATCATCCAGGTAAGTGAGACCTGTGGAAATACAAAGTGCACTCAGTAAAGCTCATCCTGCTGCTTGGGAAAGCTCAGAGAGATGAAGCTGAAAGATCTTTTTGCAAAGCAGAGGGGGAACATGAGCATCCCATTTGGTTCCCAGGCCTGTCTGCACTAACAAGAGATGGACAATCACCAGGAAAGCAGAAAATAAAGATTTTAATGAGGCCTTGTTTGCACATCTTAAACCATTTTCCCCTAATTCTTTTGCAGCTTTGGAAAATAATGCATTCCTGTGATCCCACATCCACCTTAGGGGTGAGAACACAGCAGAGCTGCACCCATGGTCACCACAAAGCACCCAAAGCTCTGGACTCCCTCCCTGCTCTACCCACCAGACCAAAACAGTGCTGATCTCCTCCTCCAGCCATTCCCAAGACAGGCAATTTGTTCCCAAGATGTATGAAAGCATCCAGTCTTCCCACCGCAGCAAGATTAATATTGCCAGGCTCCCCAAAAACACTGACTCAGGCTGAAGTTTGAGAGGGAGTAAGCAAGGTTTCATGAGAGGAAAACCTGCTTTAATTTGTATTCTGGGGAGTTTGTGCTTGATCAAGTGGTGCTGAATGTTATTGATGCCATGGCTGGTTCAGGATGGATCAAACCTCCCCCCAGCCAGTCAATAATAACAGGAATAAACCTCAAAACCGAGCTGGAAAAAGCTCTTTTTTCTTTAGATTGGGAAAGGTGTGAGCAGCAGAGAGGAGCCCTGACCTGTGAGGATCTGCAGGCGGATCTGGGTGAGGGTGGTCAGGGTGGTTTGGTACAGGACACAGATGCTGCAGACCTTCTGCACCTCGGCCGAGTCCACGCGCTTCCCGCCCACCGGCTTCAGGATGTTCCGCACCGAGGCTGACTTCTGGAAAGCTCTCCTGAACAGGTCTGGAGGCACAAACACAGCACAGGGGCCACAGGCAGGCTTGGATGGCATGTTGGGAAGGAATTCCTGGTTTTGAGGGTGGGGAGGCCTTGCACAGGGTGCCCAGAGAAGCTGTGGCTGCCCCATCCCTGGCAGTGCCCAAGGCCAGGCTGGACATTTGAAGCAACCTGGGATAGTGGGAGGTGTCCCATGCGATTTAAGGTCCCTTCCAACCCAAACCATCCCACAATTCTATACATGCTCTATGGAACAAATTCCATGCCAACCCACTCTGGAATTCCATGATCTCAGCTGCAGGATCCAGTGCTCTGGGCAGCAGCTAGAGCATATCTGATTTACAGTTATCTTATCCCAAATCCTCTCCTGCAGGAGCAGCACGCCTCACAGGTGCAGCAGCCACCTCCACCTTGCTTTCCACATGGGAAGTGGGCTCCCATCTTCCCTTGGAAGTACCAGGTTATGCCAAAAGCACTTCAGCTACTTGAGAAACGATGAGAGGAAACTGCTAAAATAAGCAAATATTTTCCCAGCACCAAAGAAAGAGACCTGCCCCAGGTCACAGAGGCATTCCAAGGAGGAATTATAAATAGGAGAGATCATATCCCCACCTAAGCAGCAGCAGCTGCTGCAAGTAATTGCTCAAAGCTTTTGGCATAAGTGGCAAAGTCAAAGCCCTGGGAGAGAGCTCCATGTAAACACACACACACACACACAGAGAGACAAAAACACCCCAGAAGCCTCCAGAGCTGACTTTTCATGGGAAGGCTGTTCTGAGGGGAGACTGGCTGTGCTGGCAGCTGAGCAATTTCCTGATTTTCCAGCAGCTTCTTGCTGAGCACATCACTGAAGAGGATGCGGATCATGTGGACTCCCCAGAGGTGCTGCAGCTGCTTGGTCAGCAGGGGCATGGACTCGTTCAGCCTGGAAGACAGGGCAGGGTGAGAGGGCAGCCTGGGACAAAACAGCAGGCAGTGACACTGATCCATGTGGCCCAGAATCCAAACTGGAATTTGCACCCATGCAGGATGGCCCTCACAGGAAGAGCTGCTGGGTCAGTGCACCAGTATGGCCACTGGCCACCAGTTTAACCACACTCACTGAATTTCCCCATGGCAACAGTTCAGAACCTGAAATAGCTGACAAGTTATTCTCCACGGGGTCTCACTGTTCATGTCAAAACATAAAACACTTTGTAACAGAAAAAAGGGAAAAAAATCAAAGGAGAGGCTTCATCATCTCTCCCCAGGAGGTCCTTCCCACTTACCCATAATCCACAGTCTGGGAGAACCAGCCCAGGACAGGGTGCCAGTGGGTGAGGTTGGATTTCTTCTGGGACACATATTTCTGGCAGTAGGAGAGCATGTGGATGAGCACCCCCACAAAATGAGCTGTCTCCTCCTCCAGCACCTGGTCATTCAGGGAGCCCAGGAACACCAAATTGCCTGCAGGAAGGAGCAGCACAGACTCAGCCAGGAACAGATGCTGTGGGACAGGGGTCACACAGGGTGCAGTGAATCCTTTCCCAAGCCCAGGAGGGGATTTGTGTCAATAATGATCTTAGAGGCCACCCTGCCACCTCCAGCACACACCAACCACTAAGGGGACACGTCCCTCTGGCCACCTTCTCACCTGGGTCCCAGCAACCCCTTCTACAGAGTCCTAGAAGCTACAATCCATGGTTATTCCACAGCTCCAACTGTTAATCTTGGTACTTGGAGAGAAATGTGAGTTAAAAGAATTCAGCATCACGGCCATTTAGGGAAGGGAGATCCAAGTCTGCCACAGTACAAGACTTGCTCAGAGTCCAAGTGAAAAGCTGGTGGGGATGATGCTTCCCAGCTCAGCATGACATGGATACAAGAGCAATCCCCTGATCCCTCCTCCCTTTACAGAGCTCTTAAACCATCTGTAACATCCCCAAACACATCTCAGTCATACATAAATTAAATCATTATCTACATAACAACTAAAACGCTGAGCTGGAGGCAGCTCTGACCCAGGGAGAAGCAGATGTGAGCCCAGACCCTGCTGCAGCCTGCCCAGAAGTGCTGGAGGTGCTCACCCAGCAAGCAGAGGGTGTGGCTGCCCTCCAGGCACACACACACGTCCCTGCACTGCGCCTCCCGGCTCAGGAACAGGATGAACCTTCGGAACAGGTCGTGGGATTCCACCACTGCCAGGCGCTGCAAGACACAGGGAAGGGCCAGTGAGGCTGGGAAGTGCCACCCCCCAGGCCTGCAGCAGGTCCTGCTGGAGTTGCTGACTGAGCTTTGCAATGATCTCCCTGCAGAACACAGCATTTGGCACAAAACCTGCCTGTGTGCACCAAGCAGATTCCATTGCATTAGTGGGCAGCCCACTGGGGACCCCCACAGAGCCTCTGCCACCCACCAGGGTGATTTTGGCTTTGCCTCTGTCTGTGGGTACAGAAATGGAAGAGAAAGGACATGAAAAATTCAAGCTGTGGGTCAGATGTGCCTTTACTATTTATTTATTTAGGTATTTCAGGGCAGTTCAGCCCATCATCCCCCTGTGATAGTAACTTCTGCATTAGAAATCCAGAGTATTTGTAAGGATTTGGAAAGCTTTCACAACAGACAGTTCAAACTGGCAGAGAGAGAAATGCCAAAGCTCTGTTCCAAGAGCTGATAAAATGGAATAAAGCATGGCCTGATGTGATAATCAGCAGGTTTTTGGTACTCTGAGATCACCCACTTACCTCAGGTGTGAGAGTGGCAAGGTGAGTCATTATAGCAGGCACAGACATGACGTGGATCAGGAAGGACCTCAGCAGATTGTCTGAGAACTGTGCAGCAACCACAGGGCTGTGCAGGGAGAGAGGGGAACACTTCAGGGCACAGCCTGGCAAAGCCACAGAGCCTCCAGCAGGGCTGGACACTGGGAATTCCCTCAGCAAGAACCACAGGGCTGTGCAGGGAGAGAGGGGAACACTTCAGGGCACAGCCTGGCAAAGCCACAGAGCTTCCAGCAGGGCCATCCAGAGCTGGACACTGGGAATTGCCTCAGCAAGAACCACAGGGCTGTGCAGGGAGAGAGGGGAACACTTCAGAGCACAGCCTGGCAAAGCCAGAGAGCCTCCAGCAGGGCTGGACACTGGGAATTGCCTCAGCAAGAACCACAGGCACATGGCCTGGGTGGGACCTTAAAGCTCAGCCTGTTCCAGCCCTGCCATGGGCAGGGACAGCTTCCCCTAGAGCAGGGTGCTCCAAGCTCCATCCAACCTGCCCTTGAAGCATCCCAGGGAAAAGATCATTCCCTTCCACTTCTGTTCTCAGAGCAAGCTCACCCTGAACTGAACTGAACTGCCCCCTCAAGTTTAGGCTCACACTAATCCCTCCCTTGAATCCATTCTGATCTGAAAGAGGATGACAGCAAAGTGCCTAAAGCTGCTTCTTTCCTCAGGGGGATACTCTCAATGGCATAAAAGCACTGAAAGAATGAGAAGTGTTTAAAAAAAAGCACAAAAAAGACAAGTTTGGCTGCAAACCCCCCAGGCAGCTGTGGCTGACTCACCGCAAGGCGAGGGAGAAGATGGCAGTCAAGGAGCCTTTGGACAGGGAAGGTCTGGATCTTGCCAAGCCATTAGTTAGCAAAATCTGGGATAAAAAAAGAAATCAAAAAGTAAAAACCCTGTAGGACTCAGAAAAAAAAATTATAATCACTCCTGAAAGACCCTGAGTTTATTTAACACAAAAAGAACACCAAAATGACCTAAAATCCTATTCCTACAAATTATTTGGCAGAACTAAAAGGGTTTCAGTGAATAATGGCAGAACAGAGAAACTGCAATGAAATCAGACACTCTGCAGGACTTACCTCCCTAGAACCTGCACTCAGAGGCTTTAAAAATTAACAGGCAAGGCTCAGAGTTTGGTAATGCAATTCTTATTTAAAAGATTCATTACATCAGTTCCTTTCCCCAGCAGAGCAGCAAACAAACCCAACCCAGACAAATGCCAGCAGGGGAGTTTGGGGAAATCATTTAGGACTTGTCCATGTCATGATGAGGTGATGAAGCAGGATTTAGGTTCAGCAGTGGTGACAGAAGGGAGGGTGGGTTTGGTTTCAGGTTTTTCACTCTGCTGTGCTTGAGGAAAATGTGAGCAAGCACAGATGAGCAGCAGCTCCTCCCTGAGAGCCCAGCACAGAGCCAAAGAGCCCCTGAGGAGAGGGCCAGAGGCAGGAGTGGGGCTGGTTTGGGTGCAGCAGGGCTGCAGCAGCTCAGACTGACCTGCAGCACGGAGTAGAAGCCCTTCTGGTTCAGGTGGCCCATGATGTTGGCACAGATGTGGTTCATGGCAGGTCTCAGGGTTTCACCTTTGGGTTAAAGCACTGAAGTCACTCCCACAGCACCCCAGCCCCACTGTGAGCTCCCCACACAAAGGTTTGTCACTGCCCAAGCCTTCCCTGCACAAATCCTTGTCCTGACACACAAACCCATTGTTCTGGCAGCATTTCACACTGCCTTATTTAAGCTTTAAGAGTCTCATTCCCTCCCAAAATTTGCCTGTCTTTTCTACACCCTTTTCTGGGTTTTCCTACAGAAAACCCAGAGCTAAAAGCACATTCCCTTATCCTCTAAACACTTCTTGTGTGTAGGGTTTTGGAAGATTATAGAATATTATAAAAACAGTGTAACAAGTGTCAGTGTCCTAAGGGCAACAGCCTCATCCCAAGGGAATCCTTGTTTTGTGCAAACACAGGAGCTTAATGGATCTTTGTGGCAACAGAATCCCAGAATCCCAGAGTGGTTTGGCTTGGAAGGAATGCTAAGGATCCCCCATTCCATCCCCTGCCATGGGCAGGGACACCTTCCACTATCCCAAGGCCTGTCCAGCCTGGCTTTGGACACTTCCAGGGATGGGACAGCCACAGCTTCTCTGAGCAATGCCAGGACATTCAGTAAATTCAGTAAATTTTAACACCAAGGCCCAAACCAGTGGCTCAAAGACCTGGATGCACCAACCTTTTCCCCGCAGGATTTTCCAGGTGGAGGTGTCTGTGAAGGTGACCAGCATTGTGAGGTGCAAGTTCACCAGCCTGGAGTCCTGCAGGATGTCAGGCTGGGACAACAAACAGCAGGGTTAACAAACCCCATGAGCTTTGTGCCACCTGCTGAATGCAGGGAGGGGAAACACAAAAATAGTCCTTACCTTGAGCTGCTTGAGGAATTCACAGCAAAACCACAAAATGTCTTTGATCTGTTTGATCCAGAGGAGGGTGAGGTCCTTGGAGAGTGCCAGGGACACGTACCACACCTGGGGAAGGGGGATGCACAGAGGGATCAGGGTTTGTGCTACTGCTGGGCAGATTTTGGGACCTGAACCCAGCAGTGGCACCAAGATATTCCTCTCCCCAGATTCCCTGGTCAAAGCACATCACCCACCCCAGAAATCAGTGCCCTTTAACTCCTGTGGCTGCACAAAGCACAAACATCACAGGGATATTAAAGGATTGTCCAAACTTTCCCTGTGGCGTCCCCACAGTGCTCAGGGGCTTCTGAAAGCTAAAAATAATCTGTTACCCAGGTAAATCCCCACACACAGAGTTAAAAATAACCACTGAGTCCCCTCTCCAAAGCAAAGCAAACCCTCTGCTGACCTTGGGCTCGTTCTCCACATCCATGCTGTTCAGGATGCACCGGCACAGCTTCTCAAACCTCTGGGAAAACCAAAAGCTGGGATTAGTTCTCACTACAGCAAGGGCTCTTCTGGAAAAGCACGAGGAACAGCTCAGCAGAGGGAGCAAGATCTCTGTATCAAACCAGCAAATTTCCCAACACATTCCCTACAGGAATCCTGATGGCTCCTTCTCCAGGAGCACATCCCATCACACTGCTGCTGTGCAGAATTCCCTCCTTGGGAACACAGGGCTTTTTTGGATGCTGTACCTACAGAAAACTGCATTTGAGCAGAGATTTCCATGGAAAAGAGATTAAAAACATCCATTAAAGGATGCCCTGAATACAGAACCCCTGCTGAAAAATTCAAGGCTTCTCCTGTTTCATTCCTACAGGCAGATCCCTCCAGAAAGGGCCAGGAGACAGAGAGAACATTGCTGAAGGCAAAATATATTGCAGGAAGTTCTAAGATCACTGGGGAACAAATTAAAATCATTTAACAGGTTAAAACCAGTCCCCAAAAGCAGAGTCAGGGCAGTGTCCTCACCTCCTTGTCCTCCTTGGGACTGAACACAAACAGCAGCTTCCTGGCAATTCTGAACACAGACAGGGCACTTCTTTTATTTGAGCCACACTCATTTGTCCCAAAGAAATCCTCCACCTCTCTCCTGCCAAAGGGGGGAAATGAGCAGTTACAAAGCAAGCACAGAGCAAAGGCAGAATTCCCTCCCTGCAGGGAGCCACGAGGAAAATGGAGAGAGACTTTTTACAAGGGCCTGGAGTGACAGGAGAAGGGGGAATGGATTCAAACTGACACAGGACAGGGTTAGATGGGGTATTGGGATGAAATCCTTCCCTGTGAAGGTGGAAGAAGAAGGAACAGCTGTGGCTGCCCCATCCCTGGAAGCATCCAAGGCCAGGTTGGACAATGGAAGGTGTCCCTGTGGGACTGGATGAGCTTTAAGGTGCCTTCCAAGCCAAGCCATTCCAGGATTCCATGAATGCCACACACCTGATCTCCCTCTGCAGGCGACAACGACACAGGAACCTCCTGGCCAGGGCCTGGAGCTGGACTGCAGCTCGCTCCCTCTCCTTCAGCTC
Organism: Climacteris rufus; assembly: GCA_013398175.1. Lineage (NCBI taxonomy): Eukaryota > Metazoa > Chordata > Aves > Passeriformes > Climacteridae > Climacteris > Climacteris rufus. The sequence goes on along the minus strand of VZRZ01002791.1, from coordinate 131,137 downwards.
CCGCCGCTCCTCCCGCGCCTGCCGGGCCTTGTCCAGGAACTGCGCCCTGGAGGACTGGCTGGCACTGAACATGGCTGGAACCTCGGAGGGAACCAAGGAGCCTGGCAGCAAACACCTGCAAAAACGAGAGCAGAGTGGGAAAAACCCCCAGGGAAAGGCAGTTCTGGGCTGCCTGCAGGGGAGGGAAAAGCGGGAATAAAAAACGCAGTGACTGTCATGGGGCTGCAGCAGGGACACACAAACACTGACAGGGAATCCTTCCAGCACAGCCTGCTGCAGGTTGGGAGGTTCTCAGTGGAAAAATAAACACAACAGTGATCTGCCATTGTGTTCCAGTCCCAGCACTCCAGCTCCCCTCTGCAGCCTCTGTTCCTTCCTTGGTCACAGATAAGAACAACTCCCCGGCCAGGGACAGGAGGCAAAGAGCACAAGGGACACTGCTTTATTGTCACTCACCAGATAAAACACCCAAGGTCAACCAGAGCTTTATAAACACCGACAAGGATCTCACCTGAGGGGTCACTTCTTCAAGGGAAGCGTGGGATGCTCATTTAGACACACACATGATCCCCATCCACAGGCTTCGGGCAGCTCCTGCGTGGATAAGCACATTTCCTGCGGGTGATTTAGGGATTCAGACTTTCCCTCTGCAGTTCTAAGTCCTTTGGACCCGATCTACCTCTCGCTCCACCCGCAAGGAAAACGGTGAGTGGGAGGAGAAGCAGCACGGCGGCTCGGCTGCGGACACCGGCACGGGGAGCTGGGGGCAGGGATAACTCCGTGTGTGACAACGCCGAAGGACAGAGCCATCCAGGGCCCCGGGGACCGGCGGCACCGGAGCAGGTGCCACCCCCGAGCGGGGAGGACAGGACCCGAGAGCCACCCGCAGCCCCCGAGCTGGGCGGCACCCCCGGGACTCGCCCAAACCACGAGCAAAGCAGCCACGGAGCCCCCCCAGCCCGTCTCACCGCCTGCCCCGTCCCTCTCGCAGCCCCCCGGGCCCAGGCTCCCACCGCGCCGCTCACCCCGCGGGGCCCAGGCGCTGCCGCAGCCCCCAAGCGCTCACCGTCGCCCCGGCGGACCCC
>VZRZ01002791.1:88495-125191 GCA_013398175.1 Climacteris rufus | reverse complement strand
GGGAGCCCCTTGATTGAGCCAGGAGCCGCTTCCTTGAGGTGGGAGCCCCTTCCTTCACCTGGGAGCTCCCTCCTTCACCTGAGAGCCCCTTCCTTGATGTGGGAACTCCCTCCTTGAGCTGGGAGCCCTTTCCTTGAGCTGGGAGCTCCTTGATTGACCTGGGAGCCCCTTCCTTGGCCTGGAAGCCCCTTTCTTGACCCGAGAACTCCCTCGTTGAGCTGGGAACTCCGTCCTTGCAGGAAGAGATGTCGGGAGAGAGCGTGGTGAGCTCAGCAGTGCCGGCGGCCGCGACGCGCACGACGTCCTTCAAGGGGAGCAGCCCCAGCTCCAAGTACGTGAAGCTGAACGTGGGGGGGGCCCTGTACTACACCACCATGCAGACCCTGACCAAGCAGGACACCATGCTCAAGGCCATGTTCAGCGGGCGCATGGAGGTGCTGACGGACAGCGAAGGTAAGGAGCGGGGTGCTCCCGCCGCCCTCCGCGGCTTCCTCGCCAGGGACGCTCAGGGAAAGGGCAGAGGGGCAGAGAACTTGTGCTTGTAGGTTTGGAGAGGTGGTTGGAGGGAAAGGAAAAGCTGGGAGGGTTGGGGTGGCTCTGCCTGGAGGAGAAGCAGCTTTGGGGTGACCTCACTGTGGCCTTGCAGTGCCTGAAGGGGCTCCGAGAACGACACAGAAAGATTTTTGACAGGACAAGAGGGTACGGCTTCCCACTGCCAGAGAAGAGGTTTGGATGGGATATTGGAAAGATTTTTGACAGGACAAGAGGGCACGGCTTCCCACTGCCAGAGAAGAGGTTTGGATGGGATATTGGGAGGAAATCCTTCCCTGGGAGGGTGGGAGGCCCTGGCACAGGGTGCCCAGAGAAGCTGTGGCTGCCCCTGGATCCCTGGCAGTGCCCAAGGCCAGGTTGGATGGGGCTTGGAGCAGCCTGGGATAGTGGGAGTTTTTAGCCCATGAGGTAAAAACTGATTTTTTTAAGTGAAGCAATTCTCCTGTGAGACTATTGACAGTTCTCTAAAACAGAACCAGTTTGAGAATTCCCAGAACGTTTGGAATTTTATATCCATGTTCTCACATTGTGGCTGTGCCAGAGTTTAATTGGAAGCTCAGCTTTTTTTTTTTTTACTCTGATATTTTGTCCACAACCATGTTTAGGCACCCCTGTCTTTAACAACAAAGCTGAGCCTCAGGTTCAAACACCTTTCTTGGGATTAGTTAATCATTATTTGAAAATTGTGTTTGAATTTGCTGAAAATATAGAAAATGTAGGACAGGGTGAGGTGGGTTGGACTGAGCTTTGAGTGCTTCAGAATAATCTATTAGAGGGTTATAGGGCTCTTGTGGTTTCTTGAGATAAGAGGAAGTGGATTTGAAGGAAAAAATGTAAAAATACAGCCTAATTAGCTGAATATTCCTGCTTTAGCCAGAAGTTTTTCCATTTAAGCCGGGGAAAACAAAGCTGTGTTGTTGCAGGTGTTATCCCAGGCCAGGATAAAGCAGGAATGTGGGTGCTGTGGTTTGGGATCAAAGGGGCTCTGGGATACTTATCCTGGCTACAGACCATGCAGGTTGTGTAAAAAAGCCAGTCTGTGGCTCAGATTTGGGGAAAAAACCTGGGAATCAACATCCTGAGGGGGTGGGAATGTTCTGAACCCTCTCCCTTTGCTAAACTTGAGGAAACTCCCCCAGGATCCTCCTGGCCCTCCCTGAAGCTGCTCTGTGCTTCACTAAATGTGAAGATTCCAGACTTCTCAAGGTTGGAAATGGGTTGGAAATTCCAAATTCGTTTTGGAAGCCCACCCTGGAGTGATCCCAGTGATTCCTGCAGGCATCCTGGGCAGGTCCAGGAGGGCTGGTACATCCCATTCCCAGGGCTCAGGAGCCCTGGAAGTGCAGCTGCTGTTGGCCCCCCAAATCCAAGGATAACTGCTGTTTGTCCTGCTAAAATTCCATGTTTGGAGTGTAAAATCCCCAGTTTGTTTTGCTGTGAGTCCCCTGGTGCGTGTGTGGGATTGTTCCATGGAAGCAGTTTGTGTTTTAATAGGAATTTGATACTTCCTGAGTGTTGTAACCCAGACACTCCCATCGCTGCAGTCCTGGCTTTATCTCCCCTTGCCTGGAAACTGGGACAATAGCACTGGGGCTGCTAAAGGAAACACTTTTTATCTGGAATTCTTCAAAATCCTCCCAGCTGGTCACACCCCAAACCTGGCACCACACTGAATGTTGCTTAGGAAAAGAAGGCAGACTTGGGGAGAGGCTGGAAGGAGTGGGGTTTGACCCTGGCATGTGGCACCAGGGCTCCTGCTCCGTGTCTGGGTGCATTCAGACCCCAGCCCCAGCTCCTTCTTCCACCTCCCAGCAATTCCAGCCTGCTGCTCCTTGGGCTGTAGGAGGAAAATCTGGGCTTCTCTGCCTCTGGGATGATTCTTTTCAGCTTAGGAATTACTGATGAACTGTAGGAAATTGGCATCTTTGGAACATTGGACGGTGATGAGCAGAGAGGAGGATGTGAGTTTTCCAGGTGCATGCAGCTGTTTGAAATGCTCTTTTTCTCCCTGGCTCCCTGCTGCTGTCACCAGCTCCAGTGCTGATAAGAGAGTGGAGCCTCAGGCAGTGTCCAGTGTGAGGCTCCTGTTTCACCTCGCAGGGCTTGGCTGGAAAATGCTGTCTGGTTTAGCTGCAGTGTTTGGATCCTGTCCCTGAGAGTTCTTGTGAGACAAAGATTCATTTTCTAAAGGTCTGATGGACAAAGGCAGCGAGGGGAGGGGGAGTTCTGCCCCTCTGCTCAGGTGAGAGCCCTGCAGAGCTGCCTCCAGCTGGGGGATCCCAGCACAGGGAGGAGCTGGAGCTGCTGGGGAGAGCCCAGAGGAGGCTCCAGGATGAGCAGAGGGATGGAGCAGCTCTGCTGGGAGGAAAGGCTGGGAGAGCTGGGGGTGTTCAGCCTGGAGAGGAGAAACTTCAGGGTGACCTCACTGTGGCCTGCAGGCCAAGTGAAATGGGGAAGGACTCTTTGCAAGGGTGTGGAGTGACAGGACACAGGGAATGGCTTCAAACTGCCAGAGGCCAGGGTTAGGTGGGATATTGGGCAGGAATTGTTGCCTGGGAGGGTGGGGAGGCCCTGGCACAGGGTGCCCAGAGAAGCTGTGGCTGCCCCTGGATCCCTGGCAGTGCCCAAGGCCACAACCTGGGACAGTGGGAGGTGTCCCTGCCATGGCAGGGGTGGCACTGGATGGGCTTTGAGTCCCTTCCAACCCAACCCATTCCATGATTCTGTGTTACACACAGCTCATGGATTCTGTGTCCCTTCCTAAATGGATCACAGGATGTTTTTGGAACACTGCAATTAAAAACAAACTCTAAAAGGTTTCAACTGCAACCCACTTGTTGGCTGTGCCGTGGCCGAGTGGCAGCAGGGTCACTTCCCTGTGACTCATCTCCTCTGGGCTCTTTTTGGGGAACAGAAGATTTTTAATGCTCTTTTAGTGGTCACTCAGATTTTGCAACACTGCTGGAAGTGTTTTCTCACCCCCACATGAAAATGAGCAATTTTGCTTTGGTTTCACCATCTGTAAACATGAACTTGCAGCAGATTTTTGGAGCCTACAAAAGAATCACTGAGGAGAACAGAGTGTGGGGATGGTAACTCAGCTCTCAGCTGGTCCTTTACCTCCCTGCATTCCAGTGAGCTTGGGAAGCAGCTGCACTTGTGGAATATGGATGTCCAGGTTTATCACAGAATCCCAGAGTGGTTTGGGTTGGAAGGGACCTTAGAGCTCACCTTGTTCCAGCCCCTGCCATGAGCAGGGACACCTTCCACAGGATCTTCCACTACAATGGGATTTCTTGCTTTCCATGCTCTGCATTTCTGCTCCAGTTGGACCAGTGCAATGTATTCATTAGCCTGGATCAGTCCTTTGTTCCCTGATTTCTATCTCTGGTTCTGTCTGCAGTTTGTTGCTCCAGTCTAAGCTCACCCCTGGAGCACACACTGTGTTGTCTGTGGGCAGCAGGAATGAGGGAGCTGGGAGGCCTGAACTGCTGCAGAGTGGCTCCTTCTCCCTCAGAAGGCACGAAAGGGCCCTGTTCCCTTTCCAGACTGAACCAAATGTTCAGACTTTGCTCCTAATTCCATTCAAGCAGAACACACAGGGGCTGCTCTAACCTACTTTCCTTATTTGTCCAAAATATGACTCCTTCCCCACAAGCCTTTCCTCGCTGCATTCCTGAGCTCAGCCTGTGAGAGTGGCCATCTGTTCACTCAGGGAAGCTCCAGCCTCAGCACTGCCTGACTTTTCCAGGCTCCAGCCTCATTCCAGCAGCAAGAGGTGCAAGGTGGATGCTGCACCCACAGCTTTGCTTGTAGCAATTTGCTTCCCTGGAGAAGAGAAGGCTCCAGGGAGACCTTGGAGTGCTTTCCAGTGCCTAAAGGGGCTGCAGGAGAGCTGGAGAGGGACTTGGGACTAGGCCCGGAGTGCCAGGACCCAGGGAATGGCTTCCACTGCCAGAGGGCAGGGTTGGATGGGATATTGGGGAGGAATTATTCCCTGGGGGATTGGGGAGGCCCTGGCACAGGGTGCCCAGAGAAGCTGTGGCTGCCCCAGCCCTGGCAGTGTCCAAGGCCAGGCTGGACTGAGCTTGGAGCACCCTGGGCTGGTGGAAGGTGTCCCTGTCCATGGCAGGGATGGAACAGGATGAGCTTTAAGTTCCCTTCCAACCCAACCATTCCATGGTTTCTTCCTGCTGTGGCCCTGAGCTCCTCACCCTGCGCTCACACCCCCGTTCCATCCTCACACTCCCCATTCCATGGTGTCCCTCAGCAGCTGGCACTGCCAAGGCCTTTCCCACCTTCAGCTGAGCTTGTCCTGACCGTGGCCTTGCTGTCCCCAGGCTGGATCCTGATCGACCGCTGCGGGAAGCACTTTGGGACCATCCTGAACTACCTGCGGGACGGGGCGGTGCCGCTGCCCGAGAGCCGCAGGGAGATCGAGGAGCTGCTGGCTGAGGCCAAGTACTACCTGGTGCAGGGGCTGGTGGATGAGTGCCAGGCAGCCCTGCAGGTGGGCACGGGGCACAGGGGGGTCGGGGTGATTTTTTGGGGCGATTTTGGAGGCTGGGATGGAACTGGAGCAGCTCATGTTGTCATCTGCTGGAGTCTGGTCACATCCACCAAACCAGCTTTTCCCAGAGCTGCTGGCGGTCCTGTTGTGTCCTTTGTGATGTTCTGAGGTTCCCATCTTGGGTTGGATGGCACTGTCACTTGTGCCCTGTCTGAGTGAAGCCCCAGCCCAGATCCTGCCCTTTTCCTGGGCACATTCAGTGCTGGAGAGCAGGAATGAACAGCTCAGCTGCTCCCAGAGGTCTGGGAGCCACAGCCCAGGAACCACCAGCGGGACAGACTGGACACTGCCCCTCAGCACAGACATTCCCAGGAGGTGTGGCTGTGCCCTGGCATGTGGTGTCACTCAGCTGCTGTTTGCTTCTTGCTCCCCCAGAACAAGGATGCCTACGAGCCCTTCTGCAAGGTCCCGGTCATCACCTCCTCCAAGGAGGAGCAGAAGCTGATTGCAACCTCCAACAAGGTGAGACAGACTGGGGTGTGCCGTGGGGAGAGCTGGGGGTGGCCAGCCTGGACAGGAGAAGGCTCTGGGGAGACCTCAGAGCCCTTTCCAGGCCCTAAAGGGGCTCCAGGAGTGCTGGAGAGGGACTGGGTACAAGGGATGGAGGGACAGGACACAGGGAATGGCTTTGGCTGAAGGAGGGCAGGGTTAGGTGGGATATTGAGGAGGAATTGTTCCCTGGGAGGGTGGGGAGGCCCTGGCACAGGGTGCCCAGAGAAGCTGTGGCTGCCCCTGGAGTGTCCCAGGGCAGGTTGGAGCAGCTTGGAGCACCCTGGAATGGTGGGAGGTGTCCCTGCCATGGCAGGGGTGGTGAGAAGGGAGAGGGAAGATCAGAATAGCTGAGGGTGCAGTCCCAGAAGGGGTCAGGAGGCACTGCAGCCCCTTTGCCATCCTGTGCACCACAGGTTTGCAGCAAGGGCAGTAACACCACCCCCCAAATCCCACTGGGAATTTGTCATTGTAGCCTCTCTGTGTGGGGCCTTGGGCTGAGCTGAGGTTCCAGCTCTGGCTGTGCTCCCTGCAACTCAGCTGTGCTTTGTTTTTTCAGCCAGCAGTGAAGCTGCTGTATAACAGAAGCAACAACAAATATTCCTACACCAGGTAAGTGCCTTCAGCTGGACTGGTTGGAAGTTTTTCACAGACTGAAATCCATGCTAAGCATTTCCTATTTCTCCCACAAGACCCAGTGACAGATTGTTGTTGGCAGGCACTCCATTTTCCCCAATTAATTTCAGAGTTGAGTCAGGAGGGAGCCTGCTGCCATCAATGGAAGGCTGAGCCTGTGCTGTTGCTGTGCCAGAGGAGTTCCTCTAATCCTGAGGTGCAGCTGGCAGAGCTCCTGGCCCAGTGCTGTCTGCATTCCCATGGGTTGCAGGGTGGTGGTTGAGCACAGTGAAATCATCAATTTGGGGGCCTTGTCCCATTTTTCTTATTCCCTTATAAATCCATGGCACAACCGTGTCCATCCAGCTGCTGCTGAGCTCGGGAATGGTTTGATTTGGCTGATAGGATTTGGCACGTGGGTGAAGTGGCCTTGCACAGTTGTTCATGGGGCTGTTGCTGTTGGGCTGCAGGAGCAGGTTCTCCTGCCTGTGGTGGAGAAATAGGAAGGAGAAATAAATAGGAAGGAGAAATAAATAGGAAGGAGAAATAGGAAGGAAGGAGAAATAATATTAATGNAGGAAGGAGAAATAAATAGGAAGGAGAAATAAATAGGAAGGAGAAATAGGAAGGAGAAATAGGAAGAATTAATGTCTTGGATTTGCCCCATCCCTGGATTTGTCCAAGGCCAGGTTGGATGGGGCTTGGAACAACCTGGGATAGTGGAAGGTGCCCATGGCAGGGGTGGCACTGGATGGGCTTTGAGGCCCCTCCAACCCAACCCACTGTGGGACTCTGGGAATCTGTGGGACTCTGAGGAATGTGGGAGCTCAGGGCTGCCAGTGCCCGTTGTTCCCACCCCGTTCCCCGTGCTCTGTCAATCCCTGCTGCTGCCTCCCTCCCACAGCAACTCTGATGACAACATGCTGAAGAACATCGAGCTCTTTGACAAGCTGTCCCTGAGGTTCAACGGGAGGGTGCTGTTCATCAAGGATGTCATTGGGGACGAGATCTGCTGCTGGTCTTTCTACGGGCAGGGCCGCAAGATCGCCGAGGTCTGCTGCACCTCCATCGTTTATGCCACGGAGAAAAAGCAAACCAAGGTACAGGAAAGCTGGCAGTGCTGCAGCCTGGCACCCTGGCAGGGTGGCTCTTTGTCAGTGTTCAGCATCTCTGGAGGGTAATCCATGCTGTGAGAGTGGGGCAGCGCCCAGAGCTCATCCTGGGCTCAGGTAACGCTGGGCAGTTGTGATTTTCCATGATGCACTGTGATATTCCATGATGTCCAGCTCATACCTTCAGGCAAACTTGTGCATTTATCCACCTTTGGGGCTTACAGGTAGATGATGTGGGGTTGGAACTAAATGGTTTTTAATGCCCCTCCCAGCCCACACCACCCCTTGGTTCTGCATCCCCGTGTAAGGCGGGATCCAACACACCTTCCCTGTGTCCTGACCTTTCCCACGACAGATCTGCCACGTTCTGGTAAAAACCCAACTGCTTGTTGGTCTGAAAAGCTGAAAGCAAAGAATGGCATGGAAAGGGTTGTGGCTGGAAGGATCTCTGTGTCTGTGCAGCAGGGAGTTGTACCAACAGACAGCAGCAATGACGNTTACTTCAGGAGATGTGTTCCTCCTCTTCTTCTGCCTTCATTTCCTCCTTATGATGCTGTGGGCTAGTTACGTCATGGCCCATGATGTGGTTTGTCATGTCTCTGGCTAGGAAATCCATGTACACCTAAAGAATAATCTTTAAGGACTGCCCTTCCCTTCCCTTCCCTTCCCTTCCCCCAGGTGGAGTTCCCAGAAGCCCGGATTTACGAGGAGACCCTGAACATTCTCCTGTACGAATCCCAGGACGGGAGGGGCCCGGACAATGCCCTCCTGGAGGCCACGGGAGGGGCTGCAGGGCGCTCCCACCACCTGGAGGAGGACGAGGAGCGCGAGCGCATCGAGCGCGTGCGCAGGATCCACATCAAGCGCCCCGACGACAGGGCCCACCTGCACCAGTGAGCCTGGGCACCCCTGCAGCTCTGGGAGAGCTCAGCTCCCAGCCAGCACAGGCTGCAAATTGGGATTTGTACCAAACTCTAGGTTATTTGGGGTATTTAAACACGGTAGTTGTAGGGCGAGGAGGGAGGAGGTGACGGGGCAGCCTGGCAGAGCCTGCTGAGCAGCTGCAGAAATGCCCTGAGGTTTTAGCACTCCTGTCCTTGCTGTTTTGTGCTGGAGAGGAGGAGGGCTGGCTGCCTGTGGCTTTGGTAATGATCCTGCACTTTAAAACCAAAACAAGGAAGAAAAGCTCGGTCAGCCAGCCTCCTTCCCTCCAGGCACTCCCTGAGCCTCCTGGGCTGGGGGACAGGCAGGGATCTGCACCCAGAGCTGCTGCACAGCTCCCTGGCTCCTGGGAGGGAGCTCTGGGGTCACTCCCCAAAGGACAGTGGCACAGGCTGATGAGAGCCCTGCAGTGCTGGGGGCAGTGGGAGGGAGCAGGGGCTGCTCCCCTGGGCCTGGCTGTGGCTCCCCACAGCTCCCAGGAGCTGCTCCTCCAAGGGTTCAGTGGAGCTTCTGCAGCACTGAGCTGGGGAAACCCATCCCTGCTTTATCCCCATGGTCCAAGGTTAAGATTCCTCCCAGAGGAGGAGGATCAGGAGCAAATTGTCCACGGTTGCTTTCCCTGGGAGCGATGTTGGTACTGGTCAGTGCTTGGAGCTCCTGCCTGAGCCTGGATCTCAGCCCTGGTTCCCTTCTGGAACTGATCCAGGAGCTTTGCCTTGCTCTGAGGAGGGGGAGGAGGAGCAGACAGTGGCCCAGAGGCAGATATTCCTTGTTTGACTTTATCCTGAGCGTATTCCAAGTGTTTCCAATGATGGCAGCTGTGAGTGAAAGGGCAGGACATGGAGAAGGCCACTGCAGCCTGGTTTTCTTTTGGCAATGAATATTTTATCTACCTCCTCTTCTCCTGTTGCCTGGTGTGGAGTCGAGTGACAGTGCTGGTGGAGCTGGGGGCTGGGAGCAGAGCTGGGGTGGCTCAGGTGCCCAGTCCTGGCAGGGAGAGAAACCCGAGGTAGGAGGTGTTCAGCTGGCAGTGCAGCAGCTCCCGTGGTGACACCAGAGCCCTCTGCCCTGGGCTGGAGTTTCCTCTGGCCCTTTCTCTGGAATATTCAGCACTGGCTTTAACAGCCAGACTCCTGGAGCAGCAGTTCCATGCTGCTGCTCCCAGGATCCCTGCTCCTGCCTCAGGGCTGCTGAGGACATGGGGACAGGGTAAAGACCAAAGGGGCAGCAGCAGCACCAGCCACGTTCTTCTGTTCCACAGGAGTTACAGCCCAGTCACACCATGAAGTGTTTGTACCATTTTGGATCATCAAGTAAAGCTCAGATGTTTCAAAGTTCAGCTGAGGCCATCTGTCTAGGAACCAAAGACTTCTCCAGGCTGCAGGTTGGGGCTGTTGTTCCTGTGTCCTCTCCTCTCCTGTTCACTGAGAGCTCCACACTTACCCCGTGTGGCTCAGCAGCTTCAGCTCTGTCCTGACACCTCAGGGCTTCCCCTCTGAGCACTTCCACCTCTCTGCAGCACCCTGTGGGGCTGGAGCAGGGCAGAGGCTGCAGCAGCCAGTGCCTGTCCCCTCTCCCCTGGGGCTGGGATGAGCTGGGAGTGAGGAAGGCAAGTCCTGGAGTGCTGTTTGTCCAGCACTGTGCACTCTGGCCCTCCCTGGTGTGATACTGGGCTGTTCCTGGGCAGCTGAGCAGCCCTGCTGCCTTTGGAGGGTCGAGGCTTTGTCTCAGTGAGCAGGGAACAGCAGCAGCCCTGCAGCACACCCTGCTCACCCCAGCTGGGAGCTGCTCTCAGGAGGGACAGGGCAGCCCCTCCCCAGCTGTGCTGAGCAACCTGGGAGAGTCCAGACCAAATCCATCCTGTGGGCCAGAGCAGCTCAGCCCCAGGAGGTGACCCCAGTCCTGAGCACCTGACAGGTCACAGCTCTGTGATTAACTTCTCTGTAAATAGATCCTTAACTGGCTTCAGGCTTTTCCCTTGCAGGTTATGCAGACTAAGTTCTTAAAAACCAGGGGAGGGCTGTTTTTAATCTTTGTACAGTGCTTTGTAGAGCTGTTGGTTGAGCTAAGTCACTCCAGGAGAGTCGAAGTCTCGATTTCAGTTTTGTCACTGTAGTTGTGGGCAGCCTCTGCCTGAGCTGACCCCTGAGCTCAGCCTGTGGGTGCTGGAGTGGTGCAGCCAGGCTGTGCTGGCCTGGAGCTGTCCCTGCCCTGCTGCCACAGCCTGGCCCTGCCCTTGGCCCGGCCACAAATGCTCTCAGGCCTGAGCCTGTTACCCTAAGTGGTTTTGTTGGAGCTCTTGGGTGCAGCTGGGGCTCAGGGCAGGGGGCCTGGGCACACACAGCTCTTCAGCTGATCCTTCCCTGCCTCCCAGGGCCAGGGAGGGCAGAGCTGCTGCTCCTCCTCTGCAGCCCAGCAGGGACAGCACAGCCCAGGGGAGCTGGGGAGAAGCCCCTGGGGAAGGGGTTTTGTCCCCCCAGCTCCTGGCGCTGCTTGGGCTGCTCGATGGGGGGACAGGGCCCAGCCCTGGTGCTCCCTGCAGCACCAAAGCAGCTCCTCCTGCACTGCCACAGGGCAGGGTTGGCCCCCCTGAGCCCCAGCAGCTGGGGAAGGCTCCGAGCTCCCCTCCTACCTTAGGTAGAACCTTTCAGTCTTAATGGAATTGTTTCATGGACAACAGCAAATTCCTGTTCTGTACAATCATTCCCACCTGTCCAGACTTCTGCACAGAACAAGCTTCAGCTGGATTTCAGTGTATGGTTGATATTTGCAATATGTACTTTTGTTTTTTTTTTAATATAACACAATAAATTAGAAGATATTTCATATTTACATGAGAGTCACTTTATTACTTGCTTAAAGGACGATGTCCTCGTGGGCTGTGAGGGTGGAGGAACTTTGGGGCTGAAATACCAGACCTCCACACTAATGAACATTAGTGTGACCTCTGAGCCCTGCTCCTGGGAGAGGCCCCAGCTTTTGGGACTCCCTCTGGCCAGCCTGCCCTGAGAAAAGGTGTTTTTAGGCCAGGATTAACATCATTGATCTGCACTTTGTGCAGTTCTCCTGAGCAGTGACTCCAAGTACAGCTAAAGAAGCCTTTTGGCTTCTGTCCTAATCCTTCCTGACATCTCAGAGATGGAGATTTCACCCTGGACCTTTGGGTAGAAATGTCCCTGTGCCTGAGTGTCTGCTCCTGGGAACAGTACAGCAACATCAGGGATTTTATTTTGCTACACTTGAATAGTTCTAAGCTATAAAAAAAGAGCCTAAAAGATGCAAACAAACTCTCAAATCACAGCAGCATCTCTGTGGCATCAGAGAGTCCAGGGGAGATGTGAGGGCTGGTCTCATCCTGCAGGCTCCTCTCTGTTCCCAGCCAAGGCAGGCACTGGGAACAGGAACCGGTTCTCAGCAAGACTTTTTTGGGGTTGCCACCTGGGAGGAGAAGAGGAAGGAGCTGTTAAATCAGGAATCCTCCTGGGATAGGAGGTGGTGGTGGTTTCTGGTTGCCAGTGGGCACACAGAGACAATTCCCTCCACCTCCAGGCTGCAGGGGGTTACACCTCCCTCCACATGGAATTCTTCCTTGGAGCTGCCTGGGTGACCAGAAGCACCTTCCCTCCATCCCCCAACCCACTTCAGACATCACTTGATTGAGGGAGGCAACAAGAGCTGGAAAACATCACCTGAAGCCTCATATTTCACCTCGAGTTTGGGTCAGGCTGAATTCTCTCAGTGCCCAGAACTGTGAGCCTCACTGCCCCATCCCTGGGACAATTCCTGCACAGTCCCTGCAGCTGCCAGCACAGTTGTGCATTTCCTCATGCAGGTGGCACTGACAGGGACATCCCCTCATGCAGGGTGAGTTCATCTCTTCATGCAGGGGGAGTTGTGAGTTCACCTCATGCAGGGTGATTTGTGCATCCCCTCCTGCAGGGATCCCTTCCCACTTTGGGCAAGGACCCTGCTCCTCCTGCACTCCCAGGATGGAGTGGCTGTGCTCTCTTCAGCTGCAGCTCCCAAGAAGGAAGCACCACATGCATCCCAAGCCCAGGTGAGCCCTTACCACTGTGAGCTGCCCGGTTTTGTCCTTGAAGACCTGGGGCTCTGGCCCCACGCTGAACACCATGGTGCCCTCCTTGCCGGAGCCCACGCGGAACCGGAGGCTGCAAGCACAGAGGCCCCTGCAGAGCTCTCCCCACGAGAGGCTTTGCTCTAAACCCCCTTTATTTCTGTTCCCTGGGCAAATCTTGTTAGAGAGGAGCAGATCAGAGCTTCCAGCTTAGGTGAATTTCCTAAACAATTGCATTATCCCAGCAAGCCCAAGGGCTGATGAATGGAACACAGCCCGGCCTTTGGAGTGTTCCTGCTGCAATTAAGGCCTGGAAGTTAAGCAGATCTGACCTGGAGGAAAGCACTGAGCTCACCAAATCTAATTAGGGCTGAAACACAAGGGCCAGGCAGAAAAGCTGCAGCAGAAGTGCAGGTTACACCTGCCAGCTCCAATTCCCAGGAAGACCAAAGACACAGACAGCACCCACCTGCCAGGAGCTCGGGGCTGGGGGGACCCTGTGCTCTGCAATCACATTTTGGGTCTCCTCAATCCCTCTGGGAGAGGAGCATTTGTCCTGAGGTGACCCCCAGCTTTCCAGCTGGGTTTTGCTGGGGCTGGTGGAAGCACTCAAGCCACGACCTCACACCCAGGTCACATCAGAAAAGTGAAATAAAATTGGTTTGAAGATGAGCACCTATAAATAAGTTTGGGTTTGAGGCAGCTGGGGCAGAGCAGCACCCCAGCAAGGTGCAACCACCATGGAAACAAAACTCATTAGCCTGGGAAAAACCCAGGAAAAAAGGCTGGAATTATATTTAATATATTTTCTCTCAGTGCATCCCATCTCCACCTCCCTTAGTGGATCCCTCTTTGCTGCTGCTGCACCAGAGCTGAGCAGCCCCAGGCACTCCCTGCTGGGGTGATGTCAAGAGTCTTGGCCTGAGCAGTCCAGGCCTAAAAGGTTTTTCCATAAAACAGAGCCTGCAAGTGCTGCCCGTGCACCTCCCTGCCTTACCTTCCCTTCACCACTTTAACCACGCTTTGCTTGTTGGCCAATATGCAGAGCTTGGTCACTGTCTCAAAGACGTGCTCACACTGCAGAATCACATCCCCCTGGGAATAAAAAAAAGAGGGATAAATTCCTCTGGCATCACCCCAGTGTGTGATGGTGCAGAGAAACTCCTTTGGAATGCCAGAGCAGTGACTGCCAGGCAGAAGTGGCCAATTGAAACACCTTTTCCAGGGATTATTTAGGGTTTATTGGTTCTAAAAAAGGCAAGAGTTTGTCCAGAGAAAGGAATGGAGCCGGGAAGGGTGTGGAGAAATCAGGCACACCAGGAGAGGCTGAGGGAGCTGGGGGGGCTCAGCCTGGAGCAAAGGAGGCTCAGGGGGAATCTCCTCCCTCTCCACAGCTCCCTGACAGGTTGGGATTCCATGTGAAAGTTTTCATGTTGAGATAGCAAGAACATAAAGGTTGATTAACTGCTGATTCCACACTTAAAAAACATCAGGAATTGTGTAATCCCAGGATTTGATGGGATGATTGTGGGAGCATCAGCCCCATGACCTCAGTGCCAACCCCCAGCCCACAGGAGCTGTCCCCCAATTTCCCAGTTTCCCACCTTCTGCTGCTTGTCCTCGGGAACATGAATGACCACGATCCCATCACTCAGGTTACTGGTGGAGATCCCTTCAAAAGAAACCCAAAATGAGAGGAAAATCAGCTCCACATCACCCTCAGCTCCTTCCCACAGGGGCAGCCACTCCATGTGGTTACAGGGAAGTCACATTCCTGAAGGAGGGATCTCTCCCCTCCTAGGAGTGAAGAATATTCCCATTCTTAAGGCAAAACACAGCAAAGCCCCTACTTTGATTAATTAATCTAAGTTTCCAAAATACCTTCTGAAAGGCACTCAATGCCATCCATTAGCACAATCCCAGCAGTGGGGATTTAACCCCTGCATGAGCTGTTTGCTCCAAACCTTTCCACGCTCCCTTGGTTTTGTAAGAGAAGAGGGAGAAGGATCTATTCTACCCCTGGCCTGTAGCTTCAACAGTGGCAGGAATAAAAAACACCTACAAACCAGGGTAGGAAAGTTTGGGGTTATTTTTTCTCCCCTCTACGCCAGCAGAAAGGGATGTCCTCCTGCATTTAAATATTTCAGAGAACTGTGTCCTCTTACTCATAAAATTATCCTTCAAGGCTTTGCCCAGCCCCCAGAAAAAGAGGGAGAGATCACCCAAGTATCTTTGCAAAACCAAGTTTTAAATGTTCTTCCTTCCAAGAGGATGCCTGGCAGGGCAGGAAGCCCCACAACAACTCCCAGACTCATCATGGAACGGTTTGGGTTGGAAGGGACGTGAAGGATCATCCCACTCCACCAGCCCAGGATGCTCCAAGCCCTTCCAGCCTTGGAATGACTCCCCCAGGTACCTTTCAGTGTGGAATACTCGATTTTCTGTTTGATCTTGGCCATCTCCACCACGTAGGCCGAGCTCTGGGTCAGCACCAGGAGCCGCTCCCGCGCCTTGAACCCGTTCCTGTCATATTTTATCACGGGGGTCACATACTGAAAACAACGAGGTGGAATCAGCATTTCCACTCCTGCAGGCTCCTGCTCTTTGGCTTTTCCTGCCTGGAAGCAGCTCAGGGAGGGGCAGCTCTGCCTGTGGAGCTGCAGGTCCCAGCTCAGAGCAGCTGCCACAGCCCTCTGCTCACAGGGACCTGGATTCCTCACGCTGGGAAGTTCAGGAGGCACAATCCTGCTCTGGGAATGCTGGGGAACCTGCACCCTCTGTGCCATAACCATGGGAAGTGCAGGGACACCCTGGCTCTGCTCCTGACCTGGGCAGGGCCAGGGATGCTCTTTAAGTCTTTATTAAAAGGAATCTTCTATAACTTTTAATTAGGTGTATTTTCAGAGCTGTCTCCAATTTAAAAGCAAGGAAAGAGTGGCCCCACTGCTCTTCCTCAGTCCCCGTGAGAGCAACCAGCTCTGGGACTGCAGGGAAGGTGGTTCAGGAGCTCTGTCCTTCCCTTACCTTGATGTTCTCCCCACGGATGAGCTGCAGCACTTTGGGGTTTAGCTCGTTCTCCTCTGAGGAGCAAACCAGAAACAGAAACTGGGTGTAGGCAAGAGAGCTGCAGCCCCAGACAGACCCTCCCCACCCCAGCAAACACCAGAGAGCTGCTTCCAGTGTCTTCATCCCAACTGTCTTTTTGGAATGCTCCTTGGAATGCTCCCTTTCCAATGCTCCCTTGGAATGCTCCCTTCCAAACTGAGGGTGGTCACTCCAGCTGCTCCCAAACCCATTCTGGTGACTGTTCCTGCCTGACAAGTAACTCCCACTGGGAATTTCTGCCTGTTCTTCAGTCTGCTCTGGGTTCAGACCCTGATCCACCCCATCCCACAGGGAATTCTGCTCAAATTTATGGGTTTTTATCCCAAGAAGGATCCCAGTACCACCAGTCTGAGAACAATTTCTGGCAGATCCATCACTGCGTTCGTGTCCCTCGATGTGACAGAGGGAGGAACTCCAGGGGCAGGGGATGCTGCCTCTGCCAGGAGGGAGTTTCTCTTGAAAAATTTGGTCAAGCAGGTCTTCCCTGAGCCAGGAGCACGTGGCTGAGGCCTCTGGGGCTTTGCTGAACTCACTCAGGCGGGTGTCCAGGAAGGGCTGGCTCAGGCTCTCCAGGTATCCCTCCTTCTTCCCACTGAAAACTGCACTGGTCACCACCTTCTGCTGCAGCTGATGGGAGAAGGAACAGCCTTTACCTTGGAATTCCTCCCCAGGGAACGTCAGCAGGTATAATAACCACTGCTACACCTCAGCATCCTCCCACAACATCCACTGCCCACGGGATCTTGGAATTGTGCTGCCTTTTTTCCAACAGCTTTGGGTTATTGCTGTGTCACACCAAATAAAGGGGCAGCAGGGACAATCCTACAGGTTTGCTGTATTTATGGATTTTTTCTAATTACATGGGGAGCAGCTTTCATGCCTTAAGATGAAGCAGGGGAACTGCTCTGTCCATTGTGAGGGAATCCCTGGCTCCAGGAGTTTGCTCTCCTCTGATGAGATGTTTGCTCTCATCCCAGAGGAGCAGCAGGATCAGGAGGTGCTGCCTGTGTTCCAGGGGATGCAGGGAGCAGAGATCACACCTGTTTGAGCCCCCACCCTGGATTCCAGGGGCTGTTACCTGCACTTTCCTCTCAGCAGGGAGCCCTCGGCAGTATTTCCTCACCAGGTTCCTCATGCAGATTTGCTGGAGCATCTCGGATGTCTGCATGGAAAAAAAACCAGGAAAAAATAAAGCAGGGAAGTTGTGCAAACAGGTCTGCCTGTGCCACGAGCCTAAAACACCCTGGGATTAATTGTGTCTTTAACAGGGCTCAGGAGCTCACTTTTCTTCCAGTGCATTTTCCCTTTTTATTGCTTAAACCAGCACGGACCTCCCTCCTTTCTCTTGGAAGCACCAAGGACTCTGCCACTCCTCCAATCCCACCCCAACACAGCAGATCCTGGGGTGTTCCAAAGGCTCTGAACAGAGGGTGAGCCAGCAGGAGATCCTTTTGTCCCACCTGGAATGAGCACACACACTCAGGAGCCTCCTGCCCCTCTCCTGCAGCCTCAGCAGCCCTCACCTCTGCCAGGATGGAGGGAGGCTGGAGCCAGCTCTTGTCCAAGACGTTTTTTGGGAGGTGATCTTGGAGCTTCACCAGGTAGTAGTACTGTGAGAGCCTCACAAAGTCCCTGTTCTCAGGGCAAAGGGGCTCCTTCCGATGGATGAAGCCGTTTATGAACCTACAGAAAACTCCATGAGCTTCAGAAATCCAGGGAATGAGGGGAGGGATGGATGGCACAACAGGCCAAGGATCACTGGTGTTCCCTCAGGTGCACTGACACCTGTGCTCAGCAGTGGAAATCCCAAACTTTATAATATTCTAAATATTAGCATTTTTCTCCAAGTTCTCTTGGCCAAAATACAGCGCTTTGGAGTTTGGGAGGAATCAGCTCTGCTTCAGGAGCTGGGTTCAAAGGAATGGAGAGGGATGATGAAGGGAATGGAGAGGCAAGAGAAAGATTAAGAAGGAATTGTTCCCTGGGAGGGTGGGGAGGCCCTGGCACAGGGTGCCCAGAGAAGCTGTGGGAAATTTTCCATCCCTGGCAGTGCCCAAGGCCAGGTTGGACAGGGCTTGGAGAAGCCTGGGACAGTGGGAGGTGTCCCTGCCCATGGCAGGGGTGGCACTGGATGAATTTTAAGATCCATCCCAACTCAAACCACTCTGGGACTGTGTGGTTGGGAAATATGGTTGGGACAGTTACTTCCTGATGATCTGGACTGCCCACGTCCTCTTCTTGGCCTCCCTCCGTGCCAGGGCTCCTCTCCAACAGGCCTCCAGCTTGATGGCTGCAAGAGGGAACCAGTCCTGGGCCTCAGCCTTCACATCCACACAGCAGAGCTTAAAACTGCGGGGTTTGCAGCTCTGAAACTCAGCTGGTGGCAACAGCAAGTTTGGAACATTTTCTCCTCTATCATAAAGTGGTGGATCCAGTTCCATGGGTGCTGTGGGGCTCAGCATCAAGGCCAGGCCTTGTCCCTGCTCAGCCTCCTGCTGGCCCTGCCCACCTCAGAAAGCTGCACTTTATATCTTTATATCACTTTATATAGCACTTTATATCAGCCTGGCTGCTGTCATAAGAGTTATTTTTCCTCCAGCAGCTGTTGATCAATCCCTGGTGACCCAGAACATCCCATGTGTGTGACAGGAGGTGCTGCTGCTGCTCAGAGCTGCTCCCACAGAAGCTGGATCCCAACAGAACTAAAGGAACTAAACTAACCAACTAAAGGAACTGAACTAACGAACTAAAGGAACTAAACTAACTAACTAAAGGAACTGAACTAACTAACTAAAGGAACTGAACTAACTAACTAAAGGAACTGAACTAACTAACTAAAGGAACTAAACTAACCAACTAAAGGAACTAAACTAACCAACTAAAGGAACCTCTGTAAGTGCTCTGGGAATGCCCCTGGTGGAGCTGCCACCTCCTCTGAGCCCACCAGCCCCAAGTCACAGCCCCACAGCAACAGGGATTTATGACCTCCTAAAGCTGCTCCTCCTGGGGAAAGCCCAGCCCTACGAGAATCCCCCATTCCAGAGCTTTCCATACCTGCTTTCCTCTTCTTCTGGTATGCTCTTTTCCCGAGGAATCCTTTGTATTTGGCCTGGAGTCTTGAAACTGGAAGGAAAGCAGAGACATCAGTGGCACCTGCAGGGTCAGAGCGCTGAGGAGCCGAGTCCCTGCACAGGAGGGGCCACAAAACCACCCAGGGACAGAGGGGCCACAACATCAGCGAGACAGAAGTGGCTCCTGCAGGCACCAAGCCCTTCATTTATGCTTTTCAAGCAGGTACAGGCAGGTACCTCTAGGATGAGATCCCAGTCCCAAGGGAAAGGCCCTTGGTGCATCTGGGCATGGACAGACAGTTTCACAGGACCAAGGAGCTCTAAAGGAGCCACATCACCAGGACTCAAACTGCGATTTCTCCCCAGCCTGGAGCAACTTTGCTGAGTTTTCCATGGATTCATGCAGACCAGGGCTCTCAGGTCACACCACGGTGCACAGAATTCCAGAACATTTTTGGGCTGGGAGAAACCTTAAAGCCCATCCCATTCCACCTCCTGCCTTGGGCAGGGACACCTCCCACCATCCCAGGTTGCTCCCAGCCCCATCCAAGCCAGAGCCAGGAGCAAGGATCCCCAGGCTCTGTCCCACACCAGGGGAACTGGAACCTTACGCAGGAGGTGTTTTCTGTACTCAAAGGCGTCTTCTGTGGCAAACAGTGTCTTGGGGAAACGGATGAAGATTTTGGTTCTGGAAAAGAGAGCAGGTTATCCATGGGGAGCCACCATTTCAGCTGCCCTGAGCAGGCTCAGTGCCCCCCAAACAGCTGAAATGCCACCCAAGCCTGAACCACCTTGGGCTGCCCAGGGAAGCAGGAGAAGCTGGAGCCCGAACACAGAGAGGGAAGGAATGAGGCTGGATTTGAAAACAGGCAAAAACAAAGAGGAAATTTGTGCATCTGGGGTTTTCATCTGCCTCCTTGCTCCTGTCAGACACAGGACAGAGGATCCAGTACAGAGATCACAGCCAGAGCAAGGATTTTTACCTTCCCAGTTTGTATTCCTCTGGCTTGTACCCGATGTGCTTGATGAGCCTCTCCACACCCTCTGCTGCTGGCCCGTGCCAGTGGGGCCACGTGGCTGGACAGAGACTTTTGTACCTGAAAGATCAGCAGGACATCAACACAAACATCCTGATGCTTGAGGATCCCCTTCCTGAAACTCTTCCCTTCAACCTCCTTCTGCTTTATTCAAAATACAAAGTGCCGATCCAAGCGACCCAGACAAGACACAAGCAAAGGGAATTTCTGAAGCCAAAGAGGGTTTGCTGATGCTTCCCATCACTGGGATGAGAGTTTGGCTTGCTCTGGAGCCCTCAGGAGGGCAGGATTACCTGGCCAGAGGGGAAGGAGCTGCCTCACCTCTGCAGGAAGAGCTCGTACTTGCGGCGGTAGGCGAAGCCGGCGCGCCGGACCCGCAGGTGCTCCATCAGCCCCAGGTACTTCACCTGGTGTCGGATCAGGAAATCATCAAACTTCCCTGCAGGGAGAGCACATTTTCCATGGCCAGCTCTGCCTGGGGGAGCTTCCCCACTCACCCACACGCTGGGGGAAATCAGGGAGGAATTAAATCCTCGGTTACCCACGGGGATGAATTTGCTGCCAGCTAAACCAAGCTATTTCTATATCAATATAAATACACACAGCCTATACATGCTGCAGCCTGCTACAAACAAATGTCTCTGCTCATCCCTTGGGCTCAGCAGAGCCTTCAGCCCAGCCTTACCAGGCTCCTTGTTCTCGTTGGGTTTGATGCAGCGGATGTACGAGGGCTCCTTGGACATCAGGATTTCAATCAGACTCGTCAGGCTGTTTTTGAACTGGGTTGCAACCTAAGGCAGCACCAAAAGGACTTTCTGAGCTTTGGAACTCTTCACTGCAGGAATTGAAATCGACTGCCTGCATCCAGCTTAAACCTGCAGACAAAGGCTGATGGTGCCTTGGTAGCCAGGCATTTTTGGAATGTGGGCAGTTGTGAGGGACCTGACAGGGCTGGGCTGGAGCATTTGAGCCCTGGCCATGCACTGGATACACCAGGCAGCCCCTCAGAGCTCCCTTTTCCTTGGGGGTGTGTTCTGGGATGTCACTGCTGGCTGCTGTCTCAGCAGCACCACTGTTCCACTGCCAGAGAGCTCTCAGGGGTGGAACAGCAGCAGAAACATCACCAAGGGCAGGAATTCCAGAATCCCACAATAGCTGGGGTGGGAGGGGCCCTCTGGAGCTCAGCCAGTCCAACCCCTGCCAAGGCAGGGTCACCTGGAGCAGGTGACACAGGAATGTCCCAGGTGGGGTTGGGATGGCTCCAGGCCCTCCCTGGGCAGCTGTTCCAGGGCTCTGCCACCTCCATGGGAAGAGGTTCTTCCTCAGGTTGAGATGGAACTCGTATTTTAGTTTATGGCCAGGAGGACTAAGGAAGGGATCAGGGGTTGAACCAGGAGCTGGGGAGCTGAGCTGATATTCAGAGTTAAGACTAAAGACCAAACTCACAGTCTCTGGTCTCCTCCTGTTGTCCAGTTCTGACAGGAGGAAACAGTCCCTGATGATGCAGTTCTTGGAGTTACACAGCACCTGGAACAAGGGGAATTCAAAACTGCCTTACTGAGCAGCCCTTCTGCTCCTCCTGGCAGCAGCATCGCTGGGGACACGCACAGAGGAGCCCAAAGGTCAGTGCTAAAGAAAAAGGATGTTCTTAGCACAGAGAGTAAATAAATCTGCAAAGCATTTCTGCTCCAAGCAGGTGATTTAAGAGAACAGCAGCCCCGTCTCGTGCTTACCTCCTTCAGGTTTCTGTACAGTAGATCATTATTCTTCTCCAGAAATCCTGACAAAAACAAAAATTAAATAGAAAATTGGAACAATCACATCCTCAAAATTCTCACTGCAGCCACGCTTAAGAATTCCAAGAGGGAGGGCCTGCAGAGGGCAGGTATTTGGCAATTCCTCTGTCCACCAAGTCCTCAAGCACAGGAGTTGGGGAGCTCAGGAGCTGCAGCCTGGCTGTCCCTCACTCACCCACAGCACAGTAGGTGACCTCTCCTGCGTAGTGGAGCAGGCGGAAATCCACCCAGTCGATGGATTTCCGTGTTTTCTGGTCAGCCAGCTTCCTCCTGCAGGGACAAAATCCAACAAAACACCAGGAGAAAGAGCAGCAAGGAGATTCCCTCAGCTGGGGGGCAGCTGGAAATGGGCTGTTTTGTCCTGTGATGTGGCTCTGAGTGTGGAGTTCTGGCCCAGGATCAAACCATCATCTCTCTGCTGGCAGCAGAGGATGGGAGGCAGAGCCCACAAACCCCTCAGACCCCCTCATTACCCCTTGGCAGTGATCACCCATTCCAGAAATACTCAGATTTCTTCCCATCACATCCATTTAAATACATTTTTACATGAAGAAAAGATCACCAGCTCCCTCAGCCCCAAACTGAACCCAGGGGAAAGGATTTGAAATATTTTACCCCACAGCAAAAACCCAAATACAAAGGAGGAATCCAAATTTTCACAAATAGCAGGGATATTTTAGAAAGCAAGGAGTCCTGAAGAAAAAAAAAAAAAAAAAAGAGAACAAACCAAGAAAAAAAGAGCAACTTCACAGTTGAAGTTTCAGCTTTGTAAGCAGTGACAAACAGCAGAGCTGAGTGTCACAACAGCACGTTTGTGTAGCAAAGCTCCTTCCAAGAAGAGCAGATCCCGTGGAAGCAGCTCCAGCACTTCTATTTAAAGCTTTTAATCAGGCAGAACAGCATTAAGGCACATTGTGGTGACAGGGAAGTTGGCTACAAATTTTCCACTTGGCTGTGGCGGAGTTCAGAGCTGCAGGAAGGGTGACAGCTCAGCCCTGGGACTCTCAGTTGATGCCTTGTCAGAGCCTTCAGCAGCTCCTGCAGGGAAGTGCCAGCACAGCCCGGTGCCAACGCGCTCAGCTGCCACCAAAGCGGCATCCAAACCCCTCCAAATGGAGTAGGAACTGAAATGCCACTCATCTGGGAGCATTTTCTCTCCTCTTTGCGCTCAGAGCTCACACAGAGCAAGATGGGTGTAAATATTGACACATCCCCCTCAGCTCACACTGAGACTCCTCATCTCAACACCTTCAGCTTTCCCTGGAGCTGATGGGGACCAAAGCCACCTATGCCAAAGCCTTTTCACCTTCCCGGGCTGAAATCCTGGCCTGTAACCCAGGAGTCCCTGGTTTGGGTGTGGAATGAAAGCAGAATCAAAGCTCAAAGCATCAAGCAGGGAACAGACAGAGCCCTGCTCACCCCTCCCACACCCCGAATGCACCAGGGGGGTTTTCCAGCACCAGATATTGGGTGGCACAAGGCAGAGGCTGCTCCCTCCCCAGCCCTGCCATGGATGTGGGATGGGAAGGGGCTGGGGGAGCATACAGAGGGTAAATGCATACGTCACGAAGTGGGCATGGTCTCCTACTTTCTCTTCCAGCTTTTCCAAGAAGCTCAAATCAGTGGCTTCCCCAGGCCGTAAACATTCCTCATCCTGGAACAGCAGGCACTGGGTCAGAGCTGCTCTGGGCTCTGGTCCCTCCTTGGCAGCTTTTAGCACAGCTTTGTCCCACAAACACAAAGCCCCGTTCCTGGGGAAGCAGAACAACCCCACCCTGAACCCCCCAACAATCAGCTCCTCTGCCTCATCCTCTGGATCTCTGTCACAGGAATCTCTGTTTATGTTTGGATAACACAGACACATCCCAAAATTAGAGGGAAAATGTGGCTAAGAACCATTAGAGCAGGGCACAGGCCTGCATTTTAATTTAGCACAAGCTCCATTCTTACCAGGATGGAGATTATTCCTTTGTGCTTCTGCTCAACCAAGTCACAGATGATTTTGTTGTTAAAGTACGGGATTGGCTCCCACTGGAAGAGAAAAAAAGGAAGAACAGTTTTAAATTAAGACCTTTTCTTTGCAGTTTTTAAGTTCTTTGGAAATTCAGTCAGATCCAGACTCTGATCCCACTGAGGGTGGGTGTTGTGAATTAGGACCAACTGAGGGGAAAAGGTGACAGCACAGTGATCCTTGATCCCACTGCAGAGCTCTCCTCTTCCAGCAGCCCACACCATCCTCTGGTTCTCTACCTTAATCCCCTCCATCTTCTCATGTTTTACCCTGCTGGAGTCCCTCATTCCCCAGGGATTTTGTTACTTTTGAGCATCTGAGTTTGGGGAAGGTCCTCCTTCTTTCTTAAATGATGCCAATTAAGTCTAGGCTAAATTACACTTCAAAAGGGTCACAGAGGCAGACCCCTGGCAACGCTACACTTCCCATGGGATCAATAACAAACTAAAAAAAGCAGGATGACTTTCACACTGATGATCAAAAGCATTCAGTGCAATGGCAGTTCAAAGGGAGGAGGAAACACAATTTACCTCAATCCCTTCCAGTTCGTACTCCTCCTGCTCTGCTTTCAGGGTCATCTCAATCAGCAGCTGCTGCAGCTTCTCGTTGCAGTAATTAATGCAGAACTGCTCAAAGCTTCAGAGAGGTTAAATCAGCAGCAGGTTTGATATGTTCCAGGGCCAGTTTTGCTCCTTCCTCCACGGACCAAATCCCCATTCCCACATGAACCAAACCCCCATTGCTCCCACACTGTTGCACCCCAGCCCAAACCAGACCTGCAGCCCAAGGTAAAGCTTTCCCCAGGCTTCAACAAACCCCTGCACCCAGATTTTTGTCACCTTTGTCACCCTGCTGGGCTGAGGGCACACTCAGAGTGGTGCAGGACCTCCAGTGCCACCCAGGCCACCCCAGCCCTTGGGAACAGCCCCTACCTGTTCGTGTCCAGCACTTCAAAGCCATAAATATCCAGCAGGCCAATAACTGTTTTCTGAGTCGAATCCTGTCAAAGACACCACTGCTCTGCCATTGCTCCTTCCCTGCTGCTTTCACCTGAATTTCAAACTTTCTCCTTGACAGAAATGTCAGTGGAGAAGCCACTTTAAAGCAGGTAATGATGAACTGCTAAATCCGTTTAACAGAGCACCTTCCACACACAACTAAAGGGTTTTCCAGCTCGGGGCTGGGGGATGTCCCAGCAATCATCCAGCATATTTGGTGATGAGGGTTGTGGGGCCTCTCTGGAGAAACTGCTCAGAATTTTAGGAGCATTCAGAGTCTTGGAGGAGCCCAGATAGGAAACCAACCTTGTTGGCAAGAGAGCCATTGATTTTGTTGACGAGCCAAGTGAAAGTCCTTCCATAAATTGCCTTGGCCACGGCATCCCGGGCATAGAACGCCAGCTCCACGTTCAGGGGGCTGAGCACCTGGAAATAAAGATATCCCAGAGAGGATAAACACCATGGATGATCAGAGCCACCTCCTGCACAGCCAGGTCACACTTGTGCTTGGAGAAGCAACCACCTTGTCCTGCAGCCACCCCTGAGCTGCAGCTGTTCCTGCAGGGCCTTGGAATGGGGTGATCCTCAAGGCCCTTTCCAACCCAAACCACGCTGGGATTCCCTGGTTCTACCCACAGCTTTATTTTCCATCAGTGTTCCTTCAGCCTGGTGCATCACCACGTGCCAGCAGCTTTGGGGCACTACATTTTGGTGAGTGTTAATTTAGACAAAGCAGGGCAATATTCTGACATCATTTTAGTTTTATATTATTTATATAAAAATATAAATGTTCAAAGAGCACTTTTCACCAGTGTTTTTCTCTCTGCAGCCCAGTTTCCCAAGGAAGCACCATGGACTGGACAAAGGGAAATTGTTTGGCTCAAATACAAGTCCCTGTTCCAGCTTTTTAACAGCTCCTGCCTTGTTCAGCAATAAAACTCCAATACTGGGGATATATTTTAGTTTAATGTCTCAGGCTGAGAGGAGGGGATGTGCAGGAAAGAGGGACAGCCAGAGGGATTTGTTTTACACTAAGAACAGGCTCCTCATCCAGCCCCTCACTGGGGGTCACTGTGGGACTACACAGAAGCCCCTGGTACCTCCTCAGATCTGGCTTCGATCTTCCTGTGGGTGAGAGCTTCCTGCAGGATGGACAGGTGAGCACCCAGGAGCTGCAGAGACACAAAGATTTGCACTTGTGAGCAGTGGGACACAACCCCAGCCCCTTCCCAGTCACCCTCCTCTCGGAGCAGTCAGGAGATCAGGACATTTCAAGCAGAACATCCAAGATGGTTTGCAACAAGAGCTGGACATTTGTACAGTTATCCTGGTTCTTTTGGGAACAAGTGCTTTGTCCCCAAGAGAAAACTCAGCAAGGTTTAGGCTTTGCTGAGAGCACAGGGAATTCTGAGCTGGTCCTGGCAGGGCTACCTTGGAAATCCACTTGATCTGTGTCCCATCCCTGATGATGGCGTGGCCGTTGCTGTCCTCTTCAAACTGGATGTTCCCCAGGTGCAGGACACTGGCAACGATTCCAAAGAGATGCTGACAATGGGAGATATTCCATTAGGACACAGGCTCCCACAGCCCTGTGGGAGGGTGCTGGCCTTTCCTACTCGTTAATTAAAAGAATTTGGCTGGGCTGAAGGAGTTGAGTCAGGGAAGCACCATTGGCTTCGTGCTCTTCACCACCCACTGCCTCAATCCCACAGAATCAGGGAATCCCAGAATGGGTTGGGCTGGAAAGGAGCTTTTAGTTCCACCCTCTGGCATGGGCAGGGACATCTTCCACTATCCCAAGGTGCTCCAAACCCCATCCAACCCAGCCTTGGGCATTTCCAGGGATGGGGCAGCCACAGCTTCTCTGGGCACCCTGTGCCAGGGGCCCAATTTCTTCCCAATATTGAATCCAAACCTATTCTGTGGCAGGGTGAAGCCATTCCCCTTTGCCCTGGCACTCCAGGCCCTTGTCCAAAGTCCCTCCCAATGTTTCTTTTTGTCCCCTTCAGGTCCTGACCACCCAAAATGTGTCCCATTCCTTAACCCCTCTCCCAAGCAAGGCTGCTTCCCTCGGTTCAGGGAAAGAGCAGTGCCCTCCTCCCTGCAATGCCTCTGCTCTGTCCCTTTGCACAGCAGTACCTCGATGTCTTTCTCAGTGAAGTCGATGATGGAAAAAGCTTTGCGGACGATTTTCCAGTCATTCTTGTCATTGATAGAAAACACTTTGGCACATCGACCCTGGGCAGTAAGGGGAAGATTAATTAACACAATTAATTGATAAAGCAACTTTATTATCAGCAAACACAGACACCTCTGGGCACACTGCTTTCATTTCCAGTTTCCTGAGCGAGTTATTTCACTGTTATTAACTCACTGTTCTTAATCCTGAACGTGGCTGCTCTGATCAGATCCTTCAGCTTATACTGGAAACCCCAAATCAATCAAAGCCCTGAGTGTGGAGAGCGTCACCACAAAGTGGCTGAAGCTGTGCAGAGCTTCAACTTCCACTCCTTTATTTTTAAGGTAAGCACATCTTTGCCCAAGCTGCATTTTCCATCCCTACAATTCCAGCTGCAGCTCCCACTGACCTGGATGAGGTACGTGTACTTCTGGGGGTTGCGCTCCAGCCCCAGCCAGCAGAGCAGGTCCTTGTCTGCACCCTCCAGCAGCTGGTAGAAAATATGGAAATTCCTCTCTCCGTGGTTCTGGTGGACCACTCTGGATTTCTCAATCAGGTAGCTGAGGATGTGCCCTCCCACTGGAGCTCCCTGGCAGAACAAAGCAGGCAGATCAACACAAAAAATACCAAAAATCCCTGTGATTGGTGATTCTTTACACCCAGGAATGAGGAACAGGGTCAGAAGAAGCCCAATTCTGCTGTCATTTATCTGCCACTTCTTGTTTAAGAGTGAGTACCCAGCAACAGTACAAGGATTTGCTGTCCTGTAAAAGTAACTTGAGCTTTAAAACTCTCTATCAGCATTCCAGGATTGCCAGCAGTGCTGGAAGCTTCCAGGATGGAGAAGCAGTGACCTCACCTGCAAAATGCAAGGTCTGTAAAAACAGGGTCAGAAATCTGCCAGGTAAGAACAAATAAATCCTGGGCTGCCTGCTCAGTGTCCAAGAGGTTTCGCTGGTACAGCTCATGTTCCCAGTGCTCCAGTGAGTTTGTTCTCACCTTAAAATCAAACTGGATATCCATGTACTTCCCAAATCTGCTGGAGTTGTCATTACGCAGGGTTTTTGCATTCCCAAAAGCCTGGGGACAAACAGAGAGGGAAAGTCACTCCTCACCCCACGGAGAGCCTCACTCCCACACTGGGATCAAACTCCAGCAACAAAGATTTGCTGCTTCAGCCAAACCCCACCAAATTCAGTGGGATAAAAGAAATACAAATGAATATATTTCCATAGCTTTCAAGTGGAATTCAGCTAAACCAATTAGTGCTTTTTCTTATCTCACCTAGAAGTGAGGCTCAGAGGAGCTGTGGCACGGTGCAGTTTTTTTTTGTATTTCCTTGTATTTCTTTGAGCCATCCTCAAACTGAAACCCCAAATTTAATATTAAACGCTATCAAATCCCAACCATTCTTTCTGAGCTTGTGCCAATATTGGCCATTCCTGCTCAGTGCTGCACCCAAACCCAAAAACCCAAGGCTTTTGCACTTCCTGCAGTTCCTCACCTCGAGGACGGGGTTGGAGAGCAGGAGCCGGTCCCGGACGGTTTGGAGCTGCTCTGTGGTGGGACAGGTCACTGCATAGTACTGCAGGATCTTCTTGGATGCCTCTGTCTTGCCAGCCCCACTCTCCCCAGAGATGAGGATGAAGTGGTTGTTGTACTCGTTGCACATCACCCTGTAGGCGTTGTCAGCTATGGCGTAGCTGGCACGGGCACAGAGGCATTGGGAGGGGAAACATCCATTAGGAAAGGCACAGAAGGGGGAATATCCAAGGGTTTCCATAAATCCTTACTCCTGGTTTAACATTACAAGCATCACAGAATCCCAGAATGGTTTGGGTTGCAAGGGAGCTTAGGGATCATCTCATTCCAACCCCCTGCCATGGGACACCCAGTGGGAAAGCTGAGCTCAAACCATGAGCCTGGCTCAAGGTCTGAGAGTAAAACCAGACCTAGTGGCTGTGGACAGCCCAGAACAGCCTGAGAGGGAAATCCCAAATGAGCAGCACCCCGAGATCCCCAGGAACACTCACAGGTGGGGGGGCAGCTCGAAGAAGTTCACGCCCCGATAAAGCTGCATCTGAGCCACCGTGTAAATGTCCAGCTCTTGGTAGGGGTTCACAGACACCAGCAGGGAGCCAATGTAGGTCTGCAGGGAGAGAGCACAGTGGGACCCCTGCTGCATCCCAAAATCCCAGAGGAGGGCTCAGGGACACCTGCTCCATTCACCAACCCCAAAAGAGGAGCCGTTCAGCACATTGTGCACAAACAAACGACAAAGATGGCCCAGAGTTTGTTACAGGAGAACCAAACCAACCCAAACACCCCACACAGGCTTCACTCTTCCCAAACCAACACCAAACTTGTTCAAAAATCCTCCTGGTTACAGGTAGAGCTGGAGCATGGAGCAAGCTCAGAGCCTGACATTTCCAATGCAAGGTTTGGGGATCTCCTGGTGCTTACAGGACCCTTTTCCTACTAAAATTAACACACAATAAAACCCCCAGCCTTTCCCAGATCGTTCTGCCTTCCTTCAACCACAGTGTTTCCTTTCCCATTCCCTTATTTGCTGCACGTCCTTTAAAGCTTTGCAAGGCAACTCGGAGCGAGCTGAGACTTATTGAATTATCATTTTAACGAGCTAAAGGAGATAAATTATTCCTGGGGGATCGCTCTGCTGGGCACCACCAACTCCTAGCAGGGTTTGGTGGTAGATACACAGAGGATACTCGGCCCTTCCTCGTGGTGCTGACCACCTCAGCAGGCACAGAGTTACACAGATGCAGCACTTACATAGATGAGGTTCTCCTGGTAGCGCTTCCGCAGGTTGTTGAGGAAAGCGGCCTCGCTGGTGTGGGAATCCAGAAGGACAAAATCCTGCACCCCGACCCTGTCCCGGGCTATCAGAGCCCCTTCCATGTTGGCGTCGCCGTTCTCGTCCACCTCTTCCTTCTGCAACACCAGGGGTGGGGAACAGCGTTGGGAAGGGGCAGGGAGGAGCAGGAGGGTCCTGCCCCAGGACCAAAGCAGCCTGGCACAGGTAAGGGCAGCAGGGCACTGCTCCAGCTTGGCCAAGGATGGCAATTCCAGACACGCAGGACTCGCTGCTCTGAGCAGGGAGGGAGATCCCAGCTTCCAGAGCCCTCAGTGACACAAAAACGGAGACAAATCCAGCCCTGCGGGTGAAGTCAGGGTCTGGACACTCAATAATTCACTCAGAGCTTTTCCAGCACAAAGTTGGAAGTAAATGGAAAACGCCACACAAATCGTTGCTTCTACACCACCTGCAACCCCTTTATACAGAAATAACCAGGAAAATGGAGAATCTCTGGAAAAGGCTGCAAGGGGCTTGGCTTGTAGGCAAAAAAAGATTAATCCCACAGCACCATTCTGCACAAGGCTCTGTTTTATTCCCAGTGCTTCCCAGCAGCAGCTCCAAGTCAGCTTCCAGTGCTGGCAGCAGATGTCCCCACACGCCAGCCAGAGACGTGGCCACTGCTGCTAAAACCACTCAAACAGGACCTGGGGACAGTGGAACCCTCCCCAGCACCCCCATCCTTCCCCAAAGGCTGAGAGATGCAAAAAAAAGGTGTTCCTGACCAAACAGAATCCTCTTGCACCCTCCACTTCTGATTCTTTATCAGAAAAGTTGATTTTATCTGGGAAATCCTCACTGCTGAGGGTCGAGCTTGACTCCCAGGCTGTAAGAATAATCTGTGCCTTTTATTTAATTAAATCAAGGTGATCATTCCATGCTGGGAAATAGAAAAACATCTTTTGTCTCCATTTTCTCTCTGGATTTGCCCACATTACCCATATTCTACAGCAATATTGTGCTAAAGTGGGGGTTTCAGGGTGTCCTTTTGGTTGGTTTTTCCAGACACCAGTTCAGAGACAAATTGCTACCCTAATGCATAAAAGGGACAGAAATGGAGTCATTTCAGCAGGAGCAGCTTACCTGGGAGTAAATTCCCTGGGGGAGACTCCCTTGGAGGTTCCAGGCTTGGCAGGGGAGCAGACGTGGCCGAGCAGCCCCAGCAGAGCCCCCGGAGCAGCTCCGGGCTCTGATCCCCAGCCCAGCACCTTGGCTGTTCTCCTGCTGCCCTTGGGGACGTTGCTTTGTCCCATTTTGCTGCTCCACTGCTCAAGGGGACGGTGTGGTTGTGTGTAAGGTTTTGAACGAGCAGGAAAAGGATGGGGATGCTCTGTTTGTGCAGGGCCACCTCAGGTTCTGCCCCTTTTTTTAATTTCATTTTGATTTTTCTAAAGCAGTGATGCCTTAGGATTTGAGATTTTCTATTTTTCATACATTTGTAACCCTGCAATTCTTTAGTGTGTGACTCTAACTCCATACAGAGTGTAAGCTGCTGTTTTTTCCCATTTTCCCAGACAAAACAATTCCTCTCCAGGCCTGAGACCCAAGGACACCTCACTGCCTCAGGCCCCAAGAAATGCAAACAAAAGTGGGATGGGGGGATAAAACTGGGCATAAATGACTTCATTACCTGAAGCTGTAATTGGCAGATTAAACCCCAATACGCAAATGGACCAAACTTATAAAAGTACAAAATCCTGTGACCCATTGTCCATTTGGGGTGAAGCCCCTGGAGGGGCTCTGCCTGCCCTAAACGTACCTGAAGGCCCTTCAGAAATATAAATATAAAGATAAAGA
This sequence comes from Climacteris rufus, assembly GCA_013398175.1. Classification (NCBI taxonomy): domain Eukaryota; kingdom Metazoa; phylum Chordata; class Aves; order Passeriformes; family Climacteridae; genus Climacteris; species Climacteris rufus. The sequence continues at coordinate 93,967 of VZRZ01002791.1, read as the reverse complement.
TAAAAAATATAAATATAAATATATAAATATAAATGCTTTTTTACTCTCCTAATTTCACGTGGCTTCTGCTTTAGGTAGAAACTGATAATGCATCAGCAGGAGCTTTACAAATTGGAAGCAGGTATGAAATACGTTCCTGCTGAGCTTTGGCAAACCCTGACTGTTTTGGGGTGAGCTGCAGGCACTGGTGGCCACTGAGGCTTGGTGGATTTAGAAGCAGAGTTGCATAAAATGAAGAGCAAAGGATCCAGCCCCACCATATTCTTTATGGCTGAGGCAAGCTCAGAAGAATCAGCTCGTAAAGAGGATTTTAATGTTATTCTCCTTTTACTACAGCCTCTTCTTTATGTTTATCTCATTGAGATTTATATTCAGCAGCAACATGAGCACAGCACTGCAGAGAGAAAGATTCCCTGAGAGCAGGTTATTGAAATCTTATAAAAAATAAAGAAATCAGACCTCTACTCCTCACTTGAAGGATTACATTTTTTGCCTTCTCCCTCCAACAGGCTGTCCCCAGCCCTGGGCTGGCAGAACACAGAATTCCTGATTTTTCCTGAGTCAGGGCATAACCTGACTGTGATCACTGCTGGCACCAAGTTCCCTACACTTTATGTTTTTAATATCAATCCTTTTCCCCCCTCCTCTGCACATGACCAATCTCAACCATTTGTTGTGCTTGTCCTTAGCTCAGGCTTCATTGGTTTGGAAGACAAAATAAAGGATGGGTTTGCTTCTCAAACCAACACCTGCACAGACCCCACTGCCTGTGCAGGGAGGAGCATGGAAGGAGGAAAGGAAAAAAAAAAAAAGAATAAAAAAAGAAGAAAATAATAATAACAATAATAATAATAATAGGATTTTCCCTTCTGACAGCTCTCAGAACAAGACACTTTTCCTTCTCTCCCAGCTGGGAAGCAGAAAAGGATCAGCCTGACACCCCCTTGGCATCCTCGTGCTCAGGTTTCCTTAACCCAGTTCTCTCACGTGTATGTTAATGGGTAAATGACACTGCTCTACATCAGACAAAACTCCTGAACTCTTTCCTGGGCTATTTTGTGCCCAGATTTTCTCAGTATTTTGCTGTTGCTGATAATTTTATCACCCCGGCACCATTTACTGCCCTGTCCCCATCCACTGCAAGTTTTGTGCTTCCCTCAACAAGAGATACCCCAGCAAGACACTGCTCTTTTGAAGGATTATTGTCCTTTCCTCATCACTGAGGAGCCAGGAGATTTCTTTCTTGCCTAAAGCCACGAGCTCTATCAGAAAACCTCTCCCTCAGTACAATGAAAGGTTTTGCTTTTCCCACAGGGATTTGTCTGTCAACAGAGAAACTACAAGGAACTCTGTGGGATCACAACACAAATTCCTGAGCTCTGCAGCTCTTGAGAACGGGTCACACAGAACAGGCCGATTCCTTTGGCAAAGTTTGTACCAGTTTGAAGCAAGATCTGGCAAGAAAACAACTTAAAAAAATAAATAGAAAGAAAGGAACTTTGCAAAATTATTGCTTATCGTCACCAGAGGATCAAAACTTCATTTTCCAACAGGCTCCAAAGGGAATCGTTGGTGTTTCTTTGCTTTAATGTCATAGAACAGAAGAAATAGAGGTACAGGGGCGAAGGATGAGTTATGAGGCCACATCTCTTTTGGAAACACTGGGAAAGGCCAAGACATGCAGGTGAGAGCCTCAGGTGGGCACGAGCTCAGCCCAACCTCTGACAGCCTCACCCCAACCCACCAGAGTGAGATTCACTGGGGTCAACCCCAAGGCCACCAATTCCCACCACAAGAGCAGAAAATCCCCTCAAGGACCCTCCACACCCCCAGAGCATCCCAAGGCACCGGGGCTGCCGCGTTTCCCCACCACCAAAGCTTGGTGCTTTTATGCCACACCTGAGCCCTGCTTTACCTGCAGCCTCCTTGTCCAGCCCGTGCTGCTTCCTCAGAGAGTTGCCAGGGCTGGGGTTGAGGCCCACGGACACCCCGGATCGTGTGTCGGGCTGTTTGCTGCTCCCTCCTTGGGCAGGGATGTGAATCCTCCTGCTTTAATGAATTATCCAAGAGCTGTCAGCACTCGAGCTCTGCGAGCGGCCACAGCAGCGCCCCAGGAGCTTCTGCCTCTCACCAAAACACCCAGGGCTGAGCTGGGGATGAACCCACGGGCTCTGCCCCTTCTGCTGGGCAATTTGGGCAAATCCAGGCATAAAATAAATCCCAGCACTCCTGGCCAGGCTCCTCAGCCCCTTCCCACAGCTCCCGGCTTGGTTCCCACTAGAGGTCACTGCAAAACCCAGTTTCAGTCCCAGTTTCCATGGATTTTCCTTCTTTTTTTTTTTTTTTTTTCATATGCAACAGGCAATTTCTCCTCTCAGAAATGACTTTTCCTGTTGGACTCCAACTCCCACAAGGTGCCAGCTCTTCCTCCCTCTGCCCAGCTGCCAAAGGCAACGACAACAGAGATTCCCCCAAACAATTTCCAACAGGATAAAACCCATCCATTTGAGAAACCAGGGATCCATGAGCAGCAGCAAGCAACCTCTCTGTCCTGTCCACGATTCCTCCAGGTGATGCTTCCCTGAATTAAGAGCTCTGTATTTAAGGAGCTTCCCACCCAAGTCCCACCTCGCTGGATGACGAGAGCTCCTGCAGGGACTGCTGGCAGGATCAGGTTCTCCAGAAATGGAAGAGCCCTTCCTGTGCCACAGGATATCTTGGTTTTACAGCAACATTCAGGAACTGGATCTCTTCCCTCGTGGCTCAGAGCACTGAGGGAGAGCAGCACAGAGCATGAGCCGGGCAAAGGCATTTCTGACTTTTCCTCTGCTAATAAATATTGGTGATGAACAAAACCATTCAAAACTTACAATAAAATACCCTCAATAAGGCACATTTTTACAGAGAAGTGGAAAAAGCACCTGTTTAACAGCCAAGTTGTTTAGAATCATCTATTCCCCAACAGAATCAGGTTTTGGTAACAAGGATAATTCTTCCCACTCAGAGCACATTTGTGTTCTGATCTCTGCAAAAAACTTCCCACCCTGAATCATGGAATATCCTGAGCTGGAAGGGACCCACAAGGATCATCCAGTCCAACCCCTGGCCCTGCACAGACACCCCAACAATCCCACCCTGTCCCTGAGAGTGTTGTCCAAATTCTCCTGGAGCTCTGGCAGCCTTGGGGCCGTGCCCATTCCCTGGGGAGCCTGGGCAGTGCCCAGCACCCTCTGGGGGAAGAACCTTTTGCTGATATTCAACCTAACCTTGCCCTGACACAGCTCCAGCCTTTCCCTCAGGTCCTGGAAATTTGTGTGACACCAAACATTTTGGTTTTGCCCTTTCTCCGTAGTCACACCCCTGAGATTAAAAGCAAATAAAAGTGGTGCCACGGGAAGGTGCAGCAAGTGAACATCTCTGGAGTCATCTGGTTCAAAAGAGACACGAGATAAAAAATAGACACAAGACAAAAAATAGACAAAATACGTAAAATAGACTTGAGATTTAACAGACAGAGAGTGTCAGGCTTGCCCAGCACAGCTGAGCTCAGAGCAGCTCTGCTAACACACGTTCCCTGAGGAACCTCAGAGCTCTGTTTTGGAAATATTCATTTACTCTGAGAGGCAGCAGCTCCCTGACCCATCCTGCTCCCCAGGAATTTGCTCATTAACAGTCCTGGACCGCAGGGATCACACCAAGGAACCCCTCGGGCTCTGCTCCACCCTCGGCTCTCAGGAGCACTTGGCCCAAGGGGCCGTGACCACGGAGAAAGGAAAAGGAAGATGTTCTGCCAGAGGCACTTGGCAGGGTCAGCGGGGGAGCAGGGACACGGCCCGGCAATCCTGGATCTTCCTACGGCCGTGACCTCGAGGTCAGGACTCCAGCACTCCCTAGGGCTGCTCCAGGAGCAGCCAGGGCTCATCCCATTGTCCCCAGAGGGAATTCAGCCTGTCAGAGCTTGGCAGCAGGACCTGGGGTGACACATCCCCACCCAGGAAGAACAGGCAGCCCAGGGTGATGGGAACACTTTCCCCCTCCCCGGGAAACCTTGGTGTGGCTCCTGAGAATTCATCTGCTCGGGGTGGTTTTCAGATAAACGAGATCCACAAATAAAAGGGATTAAAGCAGAGCAGATTCCACCACAGGACCAAGTAATGCTCGCCCCATCACAGCAAAGTCAACCAAACGAGATGATTTTCAGATATTTCACTGAGACTTCTCACAGATCTCTGGAAAGCTCTTTCAGATTCGTAACAGAACTGGAACCCTGGACATGTACCGTGCTTGGAAATGCAGCAGCCGTGGAAAAAGGACATTTTGGGTGTGCAGGGAGGCACTTGGGCTGTCTGGCACTACTGTACACGCTCCTCGAGGCAGGAGAATTCATAAATACAATTATACTGTGGAAAAATTTACACATTGTAACCTAATTTCTTTTCAAAAGAATACAGAATAAGAGGGTTTTAAGGTTAATCAACAGCCCAGGGAAACGCCAAGAGTTCTTAAGGCCTCTTGTCTGTCTCCAGGGCATGGTCTGCTATAGACTTGTTAAAGGGTGACTGTCTGTCTTTCTCAATAGAGGAGAGGTCGAGGTGAACCACTTCACTTTCATAAATCAAAAGAAAGAAAAAAAGTGAGAAAATCTCCCGAGTTCAAACATTTCTTTAAACCCCAAACTTTAAATACTAAATGGGCTTCATGGCTGCCATTTTGAAAAACATTAGTTTGCCAAAGGACCCTTTTGATTCCTATTGGAAAAGCGAGCGCTCACAGATAATCCATTGAGAATCCAAACCCCCACAAAAGGCTCCCTGAAACAATCGCGGCGCTGCTGAAGGACAACATTTTTGTGCCCAAAAGAAAACATTTTAACGCGCTACAATCCATGACACATATATTCCTCCATTTCCTTTCAGTAATTATTCATTAGAAAACATTTAACGTCACTGCGGATTTCACACTGGGCAGTCTGCACACAAAGGAGAAGAGTTGGCCCATTTAGAAGGGGCTGAGGCCGCCTTTTCTCATCCCAGGAGCTCCAAGGCGGAGGGGGCTGCCGGACACAAGGGGCCGGCTAAATTGTGCGGTTAACGGTCAAAGCCCCCCTGCCTACTTTGACACTCATTTAAAGATGACGGCGAACAATAGAGATTTGTTCTTTGCAACTCTTTCTTGTGCCACAGGGTCCCCGTCGGCCGCGCCGGGCCTTGTGAGGCCTGCGAGCAGAGCGGGGCCTGGGCCCACCTGCCCCCGCTGGAACGGGGGTTTGGGCCCACCTGTTCCCCGCTGGAACGGGGCTTTGGGCCCACCTGCCCCCACTGGAACGGGGCTTTGGGCCCATCCGTTCCCCGCCGGAACGGGGATTTGGGCCCCCCCGTTCCACGCCGGAACGGGGCTTTGGGCCCATCCGTTCCCCGCCGGAACGGGGCTTTGGGCCCACCTGTTCCACGCCGGAACGGGGCTTTGGGCCCA
>VZRZ01002791.1:68767-80138 GCA_013398175.1 Climacteris rufus | reverse complement strand
AAAAAAAAATCAACCCAAAACCACACAGAGGGACCAGGAGATGATTTGAGCCTGGTAAAATACAGGAAAACCACAACTGCTCTCCATGAGCACCTCTGGAACAGAACAGTCACACACAAGATGAAAAAAACTCTTCTGCTGTCATTGTAAAATTAGAATTTGGGATTTCTACTTCGCATTTAAAGCCCAAACAAGGTGGGGATCAGTCACAAGTTGGACTTGGTGGTCTTCTCACTTCTCTTTAAATGGAAAAAACTGTTTGCCCTTGAAATTTGAATGAATTTTTTAGGGCAAGGATCTAAAGTTTCACCCTAACAGGAAAACATCCAGACAAAACTGCTCCAAGGAATGCTGTGCCCTGAGTGGATTGCTGGAATACACAGAATTAAATTATTACAACAAATATGGGAGCCATATCTTTGTTAACTCTGTTCTTCTGCCAGCCATAGATGGGGTGACACTGAAACATTTTTTTCCAGAAAATGCTGTACAGAACAAGCACGTGTATAAAACCCAGCACCCAAACCACTCCAGTCTCCCTCACCTCAATCTTCCCCCAAAATTCACCCCCAGATCTTCAGCTCCACACCCAAAACACGACTGACAATCCTTCCTCTCCCTTGTGTGGCTGCAGGGAATATCCCAATGTGAACTGCTCTGCAGGGCCCAAATGCTCATGTGCCATTAAAAATCCCAAATTCAGACTCCCAGGGGCATGGAAAGCTGTACTAAATCCCAAATACTGCTATGCAGAGGCATGGAGAGCTGCAATAAATCCCTTTCAGCCTCGCTCCTCACACAGGTCACTCCGTCTGTGCTGTAATTTTGGGAGTGTGCTGCTCACTGGCCACAAGCTGGACAAAAGCCTTTTCTCTCCAAGTTCAATCAAAAGGACAACAGCACATGACAGAGCCCTTGTATCTCCTGGGATTTTAGGCTGTCACAGCAGGGACCTCCTGCAGGGCCAGGGGAGGAGGGGGGTTCTGCCAGCCAGGATAAAGCCAACAAAAACACCTAATGAGTGGAAAACTGGGAAGTTCATGCAGTGGCTTCTGTCTGGAGTAGCTTTTCCAGGCTGGCTGTGGGCATGGCAAATCATCCCAGAGGTGCCACCACATCAACCTTCAGGTGGTTGGGCTGAAAAAAAAAAAAAAAAAGCGTTATTAAATATTTGGAGGAGAAATGATACCATTGCTTCAAATCCCCATTTTCTTTCTAGAACCAGGGAAATTCTGCTCTGCAGCCCAAACTCTGGCACTGTATCCTCTGGTCTGAGTTTCCTATTTCTGGCACTGGTTTCTCTCCCTGATAATCTCCATCCCTCTCACCCATCCCTGTCTGAGCTGCTCCCCCTCCACTCCCCATCACTGAATCCCTGAATTCACAGCAGGGAAGGAGGGGTGGCTGGAGCAGCTCTGCAATGTGGTGACACATGGAAAATATTCCCTACTTTCAAATATAAAGGGAAATCCCTGCAAACTGATAAATTGGGGGGGGAAAAGGCAAATGGAAAGTACCAGCTGGGAAGGAAGAGTGAAGACAGAGCAGATTTTTCATCTGGAATCAGGATTTTAAGAAGAGCAGAGATCCTGCTGCTCCAAACTGAAGGATCCTTGCCTTGGGTTCCTGAAGACACCTTTGGTGTGTTACAAATCATAACAGAAGTGCTGTTGTTTCTTTGTTTGACCTCCAAGCAAAGCTGAAGAGGAAAGCACAGAAAATACAAATATATTGAAGGAGCTGTCCTTTGAAATGTTTAACCTGCAAAAGTGGGGTTAAAGCCAATATTTAATCGAAGCCTTCTGTAATTAGGAATCCTGATGTCACAATGAATCCAAAGAGTTTTGTGATGGATTAACTGCTTTGATAACTCTGGCCAAGTGAAAGATTCCATGGAAAATGACTTGATCTTGCAGCCCACACCTGAGTCACAGAAAGAGCACAGGGAATGATTCACCAAAGTGATTTTCCAGCTCCTGTGTGGCTGAAATCCACCACAGGGGTGAGACAACTCCTTCCTCAGCATGGACTGCAACATTCCTTCCCAATGGAAATCCAAGACAGGAACATTTGTAATATTTACAGCAACAGGATGGTTCAATTCCTTCTTTATTCAGGGGTGTCTTCACAGAAAGGCACTGCCTGATAGTGATACAAATGTTCTTTCCTGGCAGAAAAAAGCTCTGAATGAAGCAGTAAAAATGCCATGTTGAGGGGTAGGGAGGTACCTTCACTTTTAAATTCGGGATAAAACTTCCCACAGGAATGTGGGGAAAACTTTCAGCAGTTTCTCTGTTTGCATGACATCCCTGCAAATCTCTTTAAAACTCCCTCAACCACACGAAGCTCTCACAGACAGTCTGGGCTTATCAAAGCCTTGTGCATCACCACCCTGGGCCCACATTTGCATTTTGGGTATAGAAGTGGAATAAAAAGGTCCAACAGGTGCAGGGCCAGGTCAGGTTCAAATTAACAGACACCAGGCAGGTTTGGGCCAACACAGAGCTCCAAGCAGCTCCACTGTGCCAAAGCAAAGCCTGGCAACAAACCCTGTTGTTGCATTAAACTTAAAATACAATTTGACTCTGTCATAGCCATGTAGATGAGCTATCTGCATTAAATTGTGTTTAATTTAACTCTAGAACTATAGGGCCCAATTAAAAATAATGAGGCCTGTCTCCAACTGTCAGGCTCAATTAGAGATAATGGGAAGTGATAGCTCCTGGAATAGATTCATTTTTGTCTGAGAGACGAACTGGGGCAGGGGTCTTGGCAGGGGTCAGTGGAATAGACCTGCCAACAAAACACGGGTCAGTCAAGCTTAAGGAGTCTTAAGGAACCTGGTTATTAAATAAGGAAGTAGGAAGTAAATCAAATCCAAAAGCACATGAATAACCCCAACAGATTCTTTTTTTTTTCCCCCCCGTTACATCCCCGTGTATGGAAATCCATGTGAGCATTAAACTGCTCGTCCTGAAACAAAATACAGAACTCAAAGTATAAAACTCAAAATACAGAACTCATAAAGGTTAAACCTGTTTGGCAAGACCAAAGCAAAACTGGAAAAAAAGGGCCCAGCTTCATATTCCAGGGAGTTTAGCAGCATCAATATTTTCCTTAGGCAAAAACTGTAGCACAACCACTGAGATTTTATTTATAAAAAGGGATCCCAGGAATGATAATTTGAATGCAGTAAGAAACCAAGGTGTTGAAGCAAGAATGCAGTAAGAAACCAAGGTGTCTTGAGCGATGCTACCTGGGATGCTGACCGCTTCCAGCAACGAAAACGGGCAACATTTGCCAGCTTCTTCCAAAAACAGCGGCTCAGCCAGACCAACTCAGTAGTGCAACCACTGGAGGAAACACAAATGGGTGACAACTTTTGGTCAGCAGGCAGTGGCTGGTGATTAATGACTGGTTTTGGATGAGTAATTAATGCTGAGTGGGGAGGGAGAAGCAGAGCCCGGCCCGTGGGGGACGTTCCGTGTGCGTTCGGCCGCGGGAGCGGGGCCCTGTCCTTGCCCGCCCAGCTGCTGTCCCAGCAGTGCCTCTGCAGCTCGTGTTGGGCCATCCCGACGCTCCCACCCTTTTGTTTGTGTGGGAAGACACTTTTTTAATCTAATGATATCTCTCTCCATGCCCAACGCTGCTCGTGCACCGCGCCCGCGGCTCCTCGTCCCCTCCCCCAGCACAGCCCGGCCTGCAAAGTCACGCTTTGCATTTCAATCTCTGCTCTGGGCCTTCTGAGCAGGGAAAGAACAGCTCAGGGGCTGAGCTTCTCCCCAGCTGTCCTGCAAAAATGGGTAAAATTTGTGATTAGAGCCGTTCGTTTTCTTTGTCTGGCCTTTCTCGCACGCCCAGAACCTCAGGGACACGGGAAAGTGTTGGGGCTAAAATACAGCAAAGGGTTACTGGCAATGCAAAGGATCAATGTTCTTCCCTTCCTGCAGGGTTTTATCAGGTTTGAAGGCTCTGCCAGACACTCAGCCCAGGGCTGGGGGAAAACCTCCCTGAGCTGCCCCGGTGGATGTGCTCAGATGGGAATCACCACAGGCAGGAAGAGCTTTGGAGCCTCAGCCAGGACTCTGCACCTGTGGAAAACTCAGAAAAACAAGAAACAGGTTCCAATTACCATCCTTTGATATGAGGTAGTTTCAAAAAATTAATATTAAGATGTCTGTATTTCCTCTGTCTGAAGGATCTCCAGCTCCTGTCGTGCAGCACTTGGGAACACAAGCGCTGAGGTTTGGGAGAATTCTGATATTTGCAGCAGGTCTGACCTGCACTCAGTCCAAAAACTGCTCCTGGGATTCACAGCTGAGCGTTCCTGGTGGGAATTCAGGTGTGTGGGTGCAATGCCCATCCCTGGCAGTGCCCAAGGCCAGGCTGGACAGGGCTTGGAGCACCCTGGGACAGTGGGAGGTGTCCCTGCCCATGGCAGAGAGTGAGAGAAGATGAACTTTAAGATCCCTCCAACCCAAACCATTCCAGGTTTCTCAAAATATAAGGATCTGTGTCCTTAAGAAAGCCCTCCTGATTACTTCATCTCTCAAAATTTTCAGTTTGGAGCATTACAAAGAATGGACTGAAATATTTTGAGCTGTACTAGAGACAGTGCCAGTCATGGAGCAACCACCCTGACACTTGTGTGTCGTGGGTGTGACAAAGTGACAAAAGCCAGGAAAACCAGATTTAATGTAGGGATTTGCCAGGTTGGCCAAGGGGAACATTTTGATGCTGAGTAGAAGAAAACAAAATCACTTCTCTTTGCAGCTCCTGAAATGGCAGAAGAATCCCTGTGTTTACACAGCCCTGAAGTGAAAGCAAAGCCAACATTTGAATTTCCATGTATCAAGCCCTTTATACAGCCCTGAAGTGAAAGCAAAGCCAAAGATCTGAATTTCCACGTATCAAGTCCTTTATACAGCCCTGAAGTGAAAGCAAAGCCAAAGATCTGAATTTCCACATATCAAGTCCTTTATACAGCCCTGAAGTGAAAGCAAAGCCAAAGATCTGAATTTCCACGTATCAAGTCCAGCAGAGAAGACCATTTTATCTACGGCTGATTCTCCCCCATAAACCAGAGCTTGTTTTGCCTTCACTGGCCAGGAGCCGACCCTTGGTGCCTTTGGAATTCCGCACCAAGAGCAGCAGGAGACTGCGATCCCTGCAAGGCTCGGGGCGCTTCCTGCAGCAGGTGCATCCCCAAAGCAGCCCCAGTGCTGCACAGAAAGCCCTTAATTTGCCAGAAAGGCTGGGATGTTGCTATCACTTAAATCTGAAGAGTGTCACCCCCACAAGCATCGGCCGTTTCTCTTACGCTGCCGTTTGCAGAGAATTCCGCATACAAAGAGACCCAGCAGGCAGCCCAGGAATCCCCCCCGGGCTCCTCTGATTAAAAAAGAACCTTATGGGAGGAAGAGAAAGAAGCACATAATTCATCCTGAGCATCCCAGGGGGGTTTTTCCTGCTGAGAGTGGCCCTGCTTTAGCCCAGGAGCCCACGGAAGCACCGGGGTCGTTCCGTCGCCCCTCGGCCACTTGTTACTGTAGCAGAAAAATCAGTTTATTCTCTTGTGACAGTAACCCGGGGAACAAATCCGTGATGACACCGTTCCCTGCATTCGTGAACTTCGTGGCCTCGTAGGTCACTGGACAAATCTCTCTAAACTGAACTGTTGACAGTTCTTTGCAGGGTTCCCCCCAGGAAACTGAAGGTTAATTGCCCATTCTTTCAAACCATGAAATGCTTTTGAAAATGTTAGTTTTAAGTCTCGTAGCCTAAAAGCTGATGAAGCAGCCTGTTCTGTACTGGGGTGTCTTCTAATTACTGGAAGGAAGAGTTATGGCCAGGGAAGGTGCAGAAATGGTTTAATTAGACTTGTGTGTCGTGGAAGCAGGAAAGAAAATTCCCTGAATGGTGGGACTGGGGAGCTGCTGGGGGAGCTGCTCACAACAGAGCTGACGACTTCTTGATTATGTTAATTTGCTGACAGCCTTATTAAGAGAAGGCATCTGAAGTTTTCACTCAGAAAATACACTCCCAGGCTTCTCTTTGCTCATGGGGATGGTGCTCCAAAGGGATGGGCACTGCTGGATCCTGCAGGATGCTTCCACCTGGGAATAGTTGTAGCTACACAAATCCTCAGAACCAGGGATGCCAGAAACCCCCCCATGCTCTGGAATGCCTGGCAGGAAAGTAGGGATGATGCCCCTCTTTTATGAGGGATGATAATGGGTATAAGCTCTTATATATTCACCAAAGATTTGCAGAAACAGGAAGAAAATGGAAATCAATCTCTCTGTCCTGGATTCTGAAAGGTTTGATCGCACTGAATTCGGGATTTACACATTTCCACATTACTCTGACACCCTGTGGGTGTTATTTTTAATTTGAGCTAAAATGTGTCTGTGACACACCAAAAATATTGCAGAAATAGAAGCTGAGCAAAAAAAAAAGTGTTTGTTATTAACATTTTTCTCCACAAACCTTGAAAATGTTCTGCTTGAGCATCTCCAGCCACGGTTGATAACCCTGGTGCCATCGAGGAGCTTTGAATTCTGCCAAATTTCCAATTCCAAACCAGACTTTGGCATTCTCTGTCATCCCTGCAAATAGCTCTAAAATCTCCTTTTTTTCCTTCTTTCCTTTTCAGCTGCAAAGAGAAAAAACTCCCTGTGAGACAGGTACAGATACAGCACTGATTGTCATTATCTGCACTGCCCAACCCACGGGGATTTCCTGAAACAATGAGGAATATTAATTAAGAGAAAGCTCATTGTTACGGTGAAGGGATAGGTGAGACCCACAGAGGATTCTCTGCACGGCTGTCCAGCTGTAAATAAACCACAGGCCAGAAAAGAGCAATAAAGAGATCAGAAGTGACAATTCTGTGTGTTCTGGGGCTGGAGTTGTCTCGTTCAATGACAAACTAGATAATCAATTCCACCCATCAGCCAACAGCATATTGATTTCCCCCTGTTTTGGGGGGAAAAAGATCATTTCAAAAGTATTTATTTCATCCCCAAAATGCAAAATAAAAGCATTAATACTGTGCTGACATAGTACAAGGATTTGTTCTGATTTCATTGCTTCATATTATTGTTTTTAACAACCACTGCACCATTATAGCTCCTATAAAGTCATTTTGCCCCAAACTAGACATAAATCAGGGCACAACATTCTTGTAATTCACTCACCAAGGTGAAACTGTGCTAAGCTCAGGTTTAACTGACTAAATAATAAATTTACTGTCAGGCTTTGTGTGTCTTAAAGGGTTGGGTTTGGGGCTCTGCCAGTTCTTAAGGCACAAACAACCCTGGCTCTGCAATTTTCTGTTGCAGGGGCATTTCAGAGCTCCAGGCCCAGTTTTCCAGGCAAATCAGGGAATCCCAGAATGGTTTGGCTTGGAAGGGAATTTAAAGCTCATCCCATCCCAGCCCTGCCTTGGGCACTGCCAGGGCTGGGGCATTGTCCTCCCACAGCTGAATTCCCACCAGGAACAAGCAGCAGCCTGGATTTTGTTCCAATTTCACAGGAAAAATCAGTGAGTGGCTCAGCTGGCAGTTGGAATTTCAGGGCTGTGCTGGGCAGCAACAGCATTTCACAAGGATAACGATGAATTTCTTCCAGGCCACACTTCCAGCACTTCACACCGAGCAGGACAAGTTGCTCCCTGTGGAACAGAGGACAGCAGGCATTAATTTGGGAACAAGAAGCTGCCAGGCTCTGAAAGGAATCCCCATTTGCTGGTGCTCGCTGCCTAAAAATGCAACAAAACCCAACAACGAGGAAAACGAGAAAAGCAGCCATTTCCTTGGGAAGCAAAAATGGGATTTTAAAGGGAGCCAGAGCAGCTTTCCCTTTGTTTGTGCTACTTTCGAAAAGTTTCCCAAAGCGAACTGTGCAGGGCAGCTCTCCCTGCAGGAGCTGGGCTGTTTTCCTCACCTTGGCCATGAGGAAAAGCTTTCTGGCCGTTACATCCATGCATGTAATCAGGAATTGTGCCTTTTGTCCCGCTCCCAGCCACCATCTGTGTGTGCTCCCGAGTGGCCAGGCCAGGGCTAAACCCCCAGCCCCCCGGGATTAATCTGCAATTTCACACCAAATGATTTTTCAGTATCATTTGTTGGGCTACAGTATCCTGAAATAAAACAAACGGTCGCTGCTCTGGCGGCGGGGGGGGATGAAAGGAGGGAGTTTGTAAAGTTTCCCGGCTCTCCAATGGCTTGGACAGGATCCATTTGCACATTTTCATGCCCAGATGAATGCACACATCCTGGGAAAAGAGCCTGTGGGTAATGGAAAAAGGAAAAAGCTGCTTTTGATTTCTGAGGGTGAGGATGCAGCCCCAAATGTGGGCACTGGGAAAGGGAGAAAAAGTCAAATAATTCCCCTCTCCATCAGGGGCTGGGAATCCTCGTGGTGAAGCTGCAGTTTAAAATGTAAATAGAATATTTCACTTTTGCAGGGATAAATTGTAAATAGAACTGGGTACATAAAGGAGGAGCTGCAGAATCCAATCTTTCCAAGAAAACAAAGCTGCCAACAGTGGGCAAGGCAAATATTCCTCTCTGAGAAGCCCTCAGTGCTCTCAGCAGCACACAGAGGGCACTGAATTCACAGCAGCATTTGCTCCACGTGTTTTAGGAACTCAGGAGGAGAAGGATGAAAACCACAACCAGAAAATAAATAAATAAATAAATAAATAAAGCCAAGTGAGGAGCAGGAAATCCAGGGTCAGGAGACACCGATGTCCTTTCACCAAAAAATGAAGATGAGTAAACATTTCAGCCTTTCTGAGACCACCACAAAAACCACAGGTCCCAGTCCAAACTGCCTGAGGTGGGAGAAATATTTTGATTTTCCAGCCTGACCACCCAGAGGACACCAAAATCTTCCCAGAGTTCTCATAAATCTCTGCTTTTCAGGGCTCCTCAACTCTCCCTTGCTTTTTTTCCCCCTACTTGTCTCCTAAAGCAGTGGAAAATAAACCAATCTTGTTTTATGATGACCTCAACTGGTAGCAAAATGAATTCAGTTTGTCACCCAAGAGAAGTTGCTACAGTTTAAAAGAAAGTCCAGAGAAATTCCAGGTATTTTAGGATAAATTCACACACAAGAAAATGAATGCCTTTACAAAGCAAACCCGTTTTACCTGTATTGTTTTATTGCATTATTTCTTTGCTACAAAGTAGTGAGTCCAAAGAAAGCAAGAAAATAATTGCTGAACATTATTATTCTATTAAAGGCTATGTGTGATTTGAACTGTCACCAAATAAATCAGATAAAAATTGGATTAACAGAAATACTTAATACACATTTCTGTGCTAATGTTACATTAAAAATAACTTCAGTTTTGCCATTAACTTCAGGTTTTTTTTGAACTTTAACTGTTTCTTAACTTAGATAAGACTACAAATAAAACCAGCAATTGTCCTTATCTTGTGTTCTTTTGTTTTAAATGATATAAAGCAACACTGATGGATCCAAGGAGACAACACACTCCAATATTCCTGTCCATGCCATTCCCATGGACAGCATGATGTCTCCAGCATCACAGGAACTGGGGAGAAAACACCAAAAACAAGGGAAAAAAACCCCAATTTCTTAAATCCCAACCTGCAGTTCTCCTGCCCTCAGAGCTGGAGCAGATGTGACAGAACACAGAACTGGAGCACCCTGGGCTGGATGGAACAAAATGAGCTTTAAGGTCCCTCCCAAGCCAAACTGTTCTGTGATTCCATGAATTTCCCACAGCTCTGTCCTGTCCAACCCTGGTGTCTCCAAGGGCAGGGACTCAGCACCCCCTGTGCCCCTCACACTGCTGCACTTCCCTCCTTGTGAAAAGGCTCTTTGCACCAATTAAACCGAATTTTCCTTGTTGGGACTTGCTCCCCCAGGCTGTTTGGAGCCCCAATCCCTTTATCCCTCCCCGCTGCAGGTTAAGCTCTCCCCTGAGCAATCTGGGCAGGAGCCACCCCTTGCTCCTCCCCTGCTGCAACCCGGCCCTTCCAAGGTTTGCAAATCACCTGAACAGAGGAACCAACCCGTGCCTGGAATGTTTTCCTGCCAGGAAAAAAAAGCTCAGCACAAACGCTTGAACAGGCTCCAGGGAAATCTGAAAGAAACCTCGTGTTTTCTCCTCACCCCTCCTGCAAATATGCAGCTACAGGAGGGCATTTTTTAAAGTGGTTTTTTTTTTAAGTTACAAGGTAAGGATATAACGACTCTAAGGTGACCTTTTAATAAATTACAGTCCAACGTTAATTAATACAGCCTGTAATTAAGGGCACACTTGCAACTGTGCAAACTCCACGCCTTAGGCTCTGGCAGGGCTGGGACTTCTCCTCTTATTTCAGTTCTCCAGAGGTGCCTGATAAAGGCATTGATTTATAGAAGTATTGATTAATCTCTGCTTCTATTGGCAGCAATTAACAGAGAAAGATTTGATGCTCATCAAAGTGAACAGATTCTCATTAAGAGCAGAAGAAAGATCTGTCTCCACGTTTCCTCCCTTCCATGTGGTGAACCATCAAGCACAAGGAAACACATTTATCCTGGATCTTCTGGGTTTCCATTGGGAGTGTTTGTTTGCACACTTCAGCTTTGCTCTGCACAGCCCAAAGGATCCCCTGGCATCACTGACTGCCAACTGCCTCTGCTCAAAGGCCACTGACAGGGGAGGTTGGAGTTTTGGTGATGGGCTTAGAGGAAGAAAAGGCCTCAAGAAAAAACCTGGGCAGCCCAAGCCAATATTTTGTGGGGCTGGGTCTCTGCTGGTGTGGGGTTTGACCTTGGCCCAGCAGTTTGATCCATCTCTGGTGCTTGGCAGGAACACTGTCCCAAATTCATCCCATTATTGCCAGACTTCGCTCTCTGATGGCCGAGCCACGCTGAGAAAGCCTGTGGGGAAAGAGGAGGCAGAATGAGGGTGCTCAGGATGAGCAATTCCATTTCATCTCCCTGTTCATCTCCATTTCATCTCCCAGGCTGCTCCAAGCCCCGTCCCACCCGGCCTTGGCCCTTCCAGGGATGGGGCAGCCCCAGGTTCCCCGGGAATGCCGTGCCAGGGCCTCCCCACCGTGGCAGCCTCATCCCCCCCTCCTCTGCCCTCGGCTCCTGCAGCACCGAGCCCCAGAACCGGGCTGGCCCGGCTCCCTGCCCGCTCCGCCCTCCCTGCCCGGCACCGGCGGCTCCGGGCACCGCGAACACTGGGTACCGAGCACCGGGCACCGGGCACTGAGCACCGGGCACTGCGGACACCGGGTACCGGGCACTGAGCACCGGGCACTGAGCACCGGGCACTGCGGACACCGGGCACCGGGCACTGAGCACCGGGCACTGCGGACACCGGGTACCGGGCACTGAG
>VZRZ01002791.1:25865-52044 GCA_013398175.1 Climacteris rufus | reverse complement strand
TATCTATGTCTATATCTACATCTACATCTATATCTACATCTAATCTATATCTATATCTGTATCTATATCTATATCTCTATTTCTATATCTATATATTTATTTATGAAGGGCCTTCATAGGTCTGGAAGCAGAGGGTTTAGAGGAACACACTGCCCAGGAAAGTCTGGAAGGAGGGAATTTGGGGGAACAGACACACTTGGTGCCCAGAAAGGTCTGGAATCAGAGGATTTGGGGGAACAGACACACTTGGTGCCCAGAAAGGTCTGGAATCAGAGGGTTTAGGGGAACACACTGCCCAGAAAAGTCTGGAATCAGGGAATTTGGGGGAACAGACACACTTGGTGCCCAGAAAGGTCTGGAATCAGAGGATTTGGGGGTCAGACACCCTTGCTGCCCTGGCACCACAGTGATCCCACCCTGGAGCAGCGGGACCCTTCAGTCCCTGCCTGACCCCACGCAGCGCCCGGAGCCGTGGGATGTGCTGCTGTGAGCAGGTTCCATCTTTCCCAGGGAACATTTGGGAGGAGATGAAAGACGAGAGCTTCAGCCTGGACACCCTGGGTGCCTTCAGCAACTCCCCCCTGCACCTGTCCGACTGCGAGCTGGGCACGCCCGGCCTCCCGGCCGCGTCCGGCGGCAGCGAGCGCTCCTTCTCCGACCTGCAGGTCACCGGCCTCTACACCACCTACACCAGCCTGGACAACGTGGCAGCTGCTCAGTACATGAACCCCCAAGGCAACAAAGCCATCCCTCTGCTCTGAGCTTGCCAGGGATCCCCAGGGATGCTTCTTCCCCGTGGTTGAGATCCTGGGGAAGCCCCAGGAGCTGCTGCCGGCATGTGAGGCCAAAATCCACGGAGCTGGGACTGGTGGAGCCACTTTCCCCATGGCAAGGCTGAGGAGGAGTGATGGACAATGGTGTGGTGGGACTGGGGAGCTCTCCAGACGGACTGGAAGGCAGCAGGAATTTTCACTGGAATGGAACTGAGCTAAAAATCACCCAGTTAAGGGAAATACCTTTATTTTACAGCGTGACCTGGTGGAGCTCTTGTGTCACCACTGGCACAGAAGCCACCGCAAGCCAAGGGGCTGCTCAGCACCAAATTGGTTGATTGTGGCCCTGCTGTGTCATTTTTCCTTCTTTTGCCAAATTGGACAAAGATCTCCCACTGTTCCTGGAGACTTTTGCACCACTACCACTTGTCTGACATAACTGTTGTTAATTTATTGTTATGAGGTAGGAAAAAAGGAGAAAAACCACTAAAAAGGAAAACTGACCCCCCTAGCAGAGCACTGTTGTGTGTAGGTTTGAAGTGGTACTACTGAACTATTAAACTGATCCCTGCCTAGAGGATTTTAGGAATTTTTTAGGATTTTTGAAAGAAATAGATTTGTTTATAGTCTTGTGTATTGTGCTTCTGTCTATTTTTGTGCTAGGCAGTATTACTATTTGTAAATTTATTTATATTTATTGTTATGAAGAGAAATTATGTGAACTGAGCACTGTTCCATTTGTATAATGCTGCAGTAATTTGCTTTACAGCCACTAAATTATTCACCATCAAAGCCACCACCATCTAATCACTGTTTTTACACTACATTTCTTTAATAAGCACTTTTGATACTGTGAAACTCATGCTTTTTTAAAAATTCAGAGACCAAATATTGTCACTGTACCTTTCATAATAGTCTTTGCTAATTAACTAAAAAACCCTGATTTTAATGTAGCTTTTAAAAAAAAATTCAAACTCTGCTTTGTACTTGGTTTCAAACATGCTTTGCAAAAGCTGTGATGAAACATCTGAAAATATGTTGGAATTTAGCATTTAGTCTACTTAGACCTCTGTGAGCTGCAAGTGATATTTATATCTCGGGTTTTGTCTGTTCCTGTGCATTCAGAGGATTTCCCAGTGTTGTATCCAGGTGTTCACAGGCTTCTCTCTCCCACACCCATCCCTGGATTAAATCTGGAGGGTGCAGGATGCTGGAGTGGCCCCAAAGGGCACCTTCTTGCTGGAAAATAAGAAGATCAGGGCCTTGAAAACATCTGTGCCTGTATCCCCCCAGCAGCCTCTTCCAAAGGGCAGCACGATGCTCCACATCATAATTTATTGTTCAAGGACAAATGTGATTAAGGATCCTTTGCTGTGACTGATGTCACCTACCATGTCTTTGTTTTTTAAATAAATATTTCTTAGCACTACAGCTGAGGCATTCTGGATGTGCTGTGTGGTACCTGCTCTGGTGTCACCGTGGTTCCTGCTCTGGTGGTGTGCTGGGCATTCCCAGGCTTCATTCCCTCTACAGACACAGCTGAAGGTGGATCCTTGGCTCAAATCCTCCAGGACAGTAAGAATTTACAGGTATTTACTGTAAGAGCTCTTCCTCCATGGTGTCTCCTTGTTCCTGAAACTCTGAAATGCCTGAAGAGCTCTGGAGTGGGGACAGGGGCTGGCAGCAGGGAGCTGCCTCACCCCAAACACATCCTGTGCCACAGGGAAGGGGCTGCCCAGTGCCAGAGGCAGCAGGCCCTGCTCAGGACAATCCAGAGGACACAGAGATCAGGGAGGTTCTCTGGGAGCTGAGCTCACTTTATTGCCAGCAGTGACACTTCCAACCAGAAGGCACTCACAGGGGCCTTGCCATCCCCACCCCAGGACAGGGAGATCTCCCCCAGAGCCTGTGGGACCCCCCAGCCCAGCCCCAGGAGGTGTCCAACACCTTCACCCCATGGCAACACCAGCACTGCACTCGAGCCAGCTGTCCCAGCTTCCACCAGCAGCCTGAGGTAAATCTGTGCAGAAATGACACAGCCAAAGGCACTGGAAAACTTCACATTTCCCCTCCATGGCCAAGATGGTTGAAGGGCACCTGAGCAGCAGGGTACAGGTCCAAGCAGGTGACAGCTCACCCTGGCTCTGGGGCCTGCCAGGAGGAACCAGCTCACTGTGGCAGGAGCCCCTGCAGCCATCCTCCCTCCTCTCTGTGCTCCACAGGAGCCAGAAAGGCCACGAGGTGGGGAGAGGAATGCTCAGGTCAGGCAAACCATGGTGGATCCTTCGGCATTCCCACTGCAGCAGCTCCCAGATCAGCTCACTGAGGTCTTTCCTGAGCTGTCAGCTACTCCTGGTCACATCCACTCTTGCCCCCCAGCCAGGGAAGGACAACACAAATTGCTCCCCACAGTTTATAAACCATCACTTGGAGGCTGCTTCCCATTTCCTTGTGGTGGTGCCTGGCTGGACACCTCCTCCTTCATCCCTGTGGCACTGGGCCAGGGGGTTGTGCCTCCAGCTCTGTCCTGTCTTGTGGGATGTATCTGACCTGGTGCTTGTTTTAAAGACCAAGGCCAGGGCTGGCAACTAAAGCAATAAAAAATTTTAGATCCTTTTTAAAACCAAGTTCTGCACCAGGTCCAGGTTCCAGGCTTGGCTCAGGACAAGTTTGTCTTCTGCCAAGCTGCCCCTCTGCAGCACCCCCAGTGCCAGAGGGGGCTCTGCATGCATGGCAAGAGCATCTCCATGGCTTAAAATACAAATGTTGGTGTCCTTTATTTAGGCACGTGAGGAAGAGTCCGAGGCTTCAGTTCAAGGGTGAGGAACTGTGTGGGAAGGTGAGGTCTGGCCGTGTCCTGGTGCCTCTCCTACCCCATGGGGACCTCCCAGCTCAGGAGGGGTCATCAGTGTCCACCCTGGACAGGAGATGGGCCACCTGGGCCTTCTGTGCCCCGCTGATGTGCTGGGCCATCTGCACGATGCAGTCCAGGGTCAGCTCGGGGTTGGCTTGGAGCAAGCTGCAAGGCACAGGGCACAGGGCAGCTGCCTGGGAGGCCAAGCAGGAACTGCCCCACCTCCAGGGCCTGCTGTCCCCACCCCACGCTGCTCCCCCCAGCTCCCGCAGCCGCTCACCTCCGGATGTGCTTGAGGATGTAATCCCTCTTCAGGTACTTGAGGTTCTCCCTGATGGCCGACTGGGCACCGTCCTCCTCCTGCATGTGCTTCTCCAGCCACTCCACCACCACCTGGTTGTTGTCCCACAGGTAGCCCTGGGGAAAGCAGCAGCGTGGGCAGGGGGTCCTGCTGCCTGCACAGCCCAACATCCCCTTCCTCCTGGGGCCTCAGATCCAGGAATTAGGATTTTTGTGCCCATCCTGCACCTATGGCAAGGCACAGCACACTCCTGGCCGTGTTACAGCCATGGGGTAAAAGGTTCAGTCTGGAAACTGAAAATCAGGGAACTTCTGCAAACCGTTTAAAGTGCAAAAAGGTAAAACATGGTTCCTTTGCACGTCCTCACTTCCTGAGGCAGCCACAGCAATGTGTGTGTCATCTGAGAGCAGCTCAGATGCTAAAGACCCCACTTTTGCCATGGTGGGAAATGTTTATTTAGGGACCACTCTGCCATCCCTGAGCACCAGCACCCAACTGGGATCACCTATTTGAAAAGACAGCCCCAGCCCAGGGCTGCTTCACCCTGACACGTTCCCGTCACACATTTAAACATGTGAGCGATGGGGGAGCGAGGTGAGAGCCCTGGGCACGCCCTGGCTGCGGGGAGGTGCCTCAGGCAGCCGGGGCTGGGGGTACCTTTTCCGCTCCTTCCGTCTCCATGAACCAGCGCCGCAGCATGGACTGGATGTGGATGTGGCTGAGCTCGCTGTTGGCCTTCAGCACCTCCCCTTTCACCATCTCCTCCAGCAGCAGCCGCCGCAGCCGCCAGTAGAGGAAGGAGCGGGCGCTTTTCCACTCCAGGATGTCCTGCGGGGCGGCAGCGCGGCGGGTTTGCTGCCAGCGCCGGGGATGGCAGGGATGGCACAGGGAAGGGAGGTGTGTCCCACCCCTGCCCGGCGCCGCGGAGCCCTCCCGGTGCCCGCTCACCGTGATGACCCCCTTCTCCTGCATGCGGCCGGGGGTGTCGTGCAGGTCGGCGAAGCGCACGGCCACCTGGTGGTACACGGGCAGCAGCAGCTCCTCCCGCGCCTTCAGCTGCTTCTCCAGCTCCCTGCGCCGCGCCTCGGGCAGCTCGGGGCTCCCTGCGGGACACAGCGGGGTGAGCAGCCCCCAGGGATGCCCTCTGTGCTCCCACTGCAGCCCAGTGGCTCTTTGCTTGGCACACCCACACCAGAGCCCAGCCACGAGGCCACCGCGGGGTCGCACCGTGTCCGGTGCCTGCCGTGGGAGAGGGGAGGTGGCATCTGCAAGGACTTTGTGGGACTGTTGTAGCAGGGTGGAGGGACACGGGGACCAATTCAGCTTCATCCCAAGCATGGGAGAAGCCCCCAGCCCCATTTAACCCCCTGGCAGAGCCCCCAGGAGATACGGGTGTTCTAAAGCACCACCACATCCTCTTGGCTCCACCAGCAGAAAAGCCATGAAGAATTTTCCCAAAGGAACACTAAAGGACTCCTGGTGGCTGCCACCATAGTGCTTGAGCCTCATGTTTTAATTTGCCACTGCCAATGTCCAAGAGCCAAACCCCCCTTCCCTTACCCAGCTGCTCAACAAGCTTGGCATAGACTGTATCGATCCTTCTCATGGTCTTCACCAAATCCTTCTTTCTGAACTTGATCTCCACTGTTCCTCCGGGCTCCAAAATGCCTCCCCTGCAAGGGAAGTTTGGTAAAGCAAGGACTGGTCTGCATGGGGGAATAAATCCTAGGATGAGGTCCAGGCAGCTCTCTCTTCTGAGAATTAGGGACAGAAAACTTAAAAGGGTTTTGTTTCCAGTCTGGGATTCTTGTCTGTCCTCCCACTTCTCACAGCTCACTCCAATGTGCATTAACTCAGGTTAGAGAAAAGGCCTCCTGACCCCAGAACTGTTTTATTCTCCTGCAGCCTTCTCTGGAGGAAGGAGCATATTCCAAGGAGATACACTGGGGATATCCCAAGCCTATGATACCTCTGTGATAGCTGCCAAGCTGCTCTGCAAGAACCACAGCCACTGATGGCTTTGCAAGGGTTAAAAACAGACATCTCAAAGGCCAGAAGGTCTGTCAGGGCACTGTGGCTCTGCAGGCCCTCTGTCCTGGCTCTCAGTGCCCTGCACAGGGGCCGTGGGTGGCACAGAGGTGCTGGGAACGGCACACACACGTTTTGGATGACACAGAGGTGTTTTGGAAGACACACAAGCGCTGTGGATGACACAGAGGTGTTTGGATGACACACAGAGGTGCTGTGGATGCTGACCTGCTCTCCTTGTCAGCATAGAGCTCCACGTGCAGGGGGTTGATGGTGGGGTCGATGACCACCCAGGAGCCGCCGCGCAGCTCCGCCTGGGGGGGGATGTACACCAGGACAGGCTGCTTGAAATCCCGCAGGCTGTCCACGATGAAGGCACCGAACTTCAGCATCTGGTCGTACATGTCTGAAAGCCAAAGGGACTCAGGGGCTGGGTGTCCCCACTGCCATAGGCCAGGCCACTGCCCTGGCCTCCTCCCAGCCTCCCAAAGCCACCTTCTCCATTGGAGAGACAAAGCACCCCAAAGCCACCAACGCCTACAATGCCCCCAACCCCACACCCCAGAGTGGTGCAGACCCTGCTAGGCTGGGCCATGCCAGGACCCTGTGGGATAGCAGGGGTGCCAGAGCCTTGTCACACCTGGGAATCTGGGCACCCCAAGCACAGGTACCTTTCATGCCACTGGAGAAGCCTCTCCAGTTGGCGAAGATCATCAGCGGGAGGTGCTCCCGGTTGAAGTCCCGAATGGCCTGGGCTGTTTTAAAAGCAGAGTCTGGGAACCAGACCTGCCCAGCCTGCTGGATTATCTGGAAAACACAGCGAGCAGCAGCACTGAGACTGTGCCAGTTCTTCCTGGCACAGTGTGTGAAACAGCTGGAAGAAAACAAACTGCCCCAGCACCCTTGATTTCACCAGAATTAAGGAAAAGCAAGACATGCCAAAGGATCACGCTGAGCTCTTCCCCTTCCCTCCCCTCCAGACTCCTCTCAGATGCCTCACTAAGGCCTCCCCACTCACCTTTGCCTCTGAGTCCAGGTTGGCAGGGTCAGCAGGTATTGTCACCTCCACGGTGCGGGTCTCAACAGCGATGACACCCACAGGGAGACCTCCCAGCCTGTGGCAGGGCAGGCTGGGCTCAGCAAGGCCAGTTCCTCTCCAGCCCAGCTCCCCCTCCACCATCCCCAAAGCTGTGCCATGGCCAGGGCTCCAAAGTGAGTGGCCATACGTGCACAATCCCAGCTCCATCCTCTGCTCCCAGCATTACCTCGCTCTGCCAACCACCACAGTCTGAGCCCATGGCTTCATGATCTCCATGAAGCTGCCCTGGTCGAAGAAGCCGCTCTGCCAGGTCCCCTTGAGAGCTGTGGAGCACAGGAAACCATGGAATAGTGCAAGGGTGGGCACTGAAGGGCTCCTGGGCACCAACCCACAGACAAGAGCACCTTCTGAATCTACAGGATGTTTGGGAGCTGTGAGGTCTTGGGTTGTCCTCACTTACTTGGATGGGGTCTCCCTGCCAGCATCCACCTGGGGTCATAGGGGGCTTTGGAAGGGACAAAATCGATTTCTCTTTCGACAGGGTCACTTATGGCAGTGACAGGCACGGGGCTCTGGTTATCCTGCAAGGAGACCCCGAGGGCAGGTCACCAGCCAGCATGGGTGACACCCCCACCTCCACCCTGCAGCACCCTCCTACCTTGGGTATGTAGGAGAGCCACTGCAGGATGGTGTAGACCCCCTCGAAGTCATCTGGGACGGTGACATGGGAAACGCCGTTGTTGTGCATGATCTGCACTCCTCCCAGCTGGTTGTTGGACGTGTACACCTCCCGTCCCAGCACCTACACACAGTTCCCAAGGGAAACAGATGGGGCTCTGCTGACACAGGAGCTGCTCCCTTGCTGATTGTCAGTCCAAACCTCTGCACAGGCACATTCCCTCTGGGCTGAGGCTGAATTTCCACCTCTTTCCAGGCTGGTGTTAAAGCAGAGGGATCCTGCTTTGCTGCGTGGGTTTACTGAAGCAGGTTCAATTCAGCTCAAACCTGTAGGATTCTGCCCAGAAATGGGTGCTGCCCATGGGGTCAGAGCCCAGCTCTGCCATCCCACCCTGCCCCAGGAACCATTCCCTGGCCCCCAAAACAACAGCAAAAAGCTGCTCAGCGAGACCAGCACAGCGCAGCTCCTCCAGACAGGTCCCACGAGGTGATGCCCAGGGAGCTGCCACTCTTCCCGTGGGACAGGGAACGAACCCACACAGGTAGCAGTGGGAGGGACAGTGCCATGGAGGACATGGAGCCAGAGCTTGGTACCTTATTGAGGGCTGTGACACCCGTGAGGATGATGTGGGAATTCTCCACCTGGATGACGCGCTGGCCCAGCCTCACCAGGTAGGCGCCGATGCCGATGGCTCGGCAGGTGACCTGCACACACACAGGGACACGTGGGGGCACTGGGCTGCAGCACAGACCAGCAACACCTGGAGAGGGATGCTCTGAAGGGCTCAGCCTCCTTCTTGCATCCTCTTATCCCTCCCAGGATGCCCTTAAGAGCCAGCAGGAAAGAGGGGAGGAGAGGAAAGGAGACGGGAGGGCCCCCGCTGTACCATGCTGATGGTCACTATTTCATCGTAGGCACGGGAGGACTCCCCAGCGATGGTACCAGCAGCTCTCAGGTTTTCCACCCCAAATCCATTCTCCTTCCCAATGATGTCCAGGAGGACATACCTGCAGGGAAAGCGGAGCCATGGTGTGGGCAGGACACAGGGAAGCACTCACCTGCATGATGTGTCTGGCAGATGCTGAGCCAGGAGGTGGGAGACACATCTTGGCAGGATGTAGGGCAGGGCTTGGGGCAGCTCCACGTCCCTCACAGGATACAGGACTCACCTGGACTCACCACCCTCCTCCACGTGCTCACAGCGCACCGAGTTCATGGCGCTGATCCTCGTGTAGTCCTGGGGAGTCAGGTACAGGTACCTGAACCCCTGCAAGGAAAGAGGAGGTTGAGTTGTAGAGCCCCACACACACATGCTCATGTAGGACATGGTCCTTTCCCAAACCCATCCCAAACTGCTCAGGGACCAGAGCTGGACAGAGCATCCATGCCAGCACTGCCACCCTCACCTCCACCACCTGGGAGAAGCCAAAGGAATCATCCCCACGGTGCTGGGTGCAGGTGTGGCCTCACCTCTCACTCTGATCCCACAATTTGACATCCCAGTTTAGCTCTGATCATTCCTTCCCCAGCTAAACCCTCTGCTGTCTCCTGTGGTGCAGGAGGGAGGTGCCCACACACCTTGTGGGGCTCGGCAGGGTCCACCCAGGCCACCTGGAACATGTGCTTGATCTCGTCAGCGAAGCCGATGCGGGCGCCGCTGTTGGCAGCGATGAAGACGCGGGGGATGCCCTCAGCCCGCGCCAGCTCCGAGGCCCTCAGGAACACCAGGTCCTCCTCAGGCCCAAAGGAGCCGATCTTGTGTGTGATGTCATTGCAGATGAGCACAATGTCCCGGCCCTTGGGGTACTCTGGGGTCTTCAGCTTCATTTTGAAAGCAACCATCCCCACCTGTCCCGAATCAGCACAAGGTTACAGGGCAGAGTCCTCCAGAAAATGCCAGAAGCATTTAGGTTGGAAAAGATCTCCAAGATCATTGAGTCCAACCCTTGTCCAACCCTGTCAACCAGACCAGAGTACTGAGTGCCACTTCCAAGAGACACAGGGGCTGAGCTGCAGGTGGCATTAACCAACAGACAAAATGGTTCAGGAGCATCTCCTGAGCTTTAAACCCATCCAGACTGAGCCACCAGTCATCCCCACCTGCTTCCCCTGCCCAATTCCCAAATCATTCCCTGGTACCTCGTTCCCTCCAGGGACCCTGTTCATCTGCACGAGGTGCCCGTGTGAGTCCAGGACCAGCTCAGTGTAGGTCAGGATGTCCTTGGGGTACAGGTCTGAGGAGCCCCACAGCTTGAAGAGAGCCTGCAGAGACAGGCACACAGCTTGGAATGGTTTGGAAGAGACCTTAAAGACCATCTAGTTTCAGGAATTACAAGAGCTAGAAATTGGTTTAGAAATGTTTCATATAACCAAAAATGTTGGGGCTTGGGCTCTTTCCATTTTCTCATTTGTCAGCTCAAGGAGAAGGGCCTTTTTCCCAGACTGGAATATTTGGGAAGTGTGGGGATGAAGAGTAAATGCAAAATTCAGAGCCTGTTTCTGCTCAGCCAGACTCACCTGCCTGATCATCTCTGGGAAGTCGTACACGTAGGTGGTGCCCAGGGACTGTGCCTGGAACCGCTTGGCCTGCAGCAGGTCCTTGGTGACGTAGGGGGTGTTGATGAGCATCCCATGCTGCGGCCCCTGCTTGTCCCCATAGGACTGGAACATGATCTGGAGAGGAGGGCAGAGGGTTGGTTGCCTTCCCTGGATGCCAGGGTGAGTCTTCTGCTGGAGCACAGCTGAGCTCTGCTTGGCCAAGGTGATTTTCCACCCATTTTTTGCTTCTGAGGGGACTGCCACACTGCTGTGCTGCCAGTACCAGTGACACCCTAACACTGACCTGCACCTCCAGGGCTCAGAACTGCCCAACTCTGCACCAGCATCACCCTGAGGAGCTCAGCTGGATGAAGCTTAATATATTTTGGAGCAAAGTATCACTGAGGATCTCAACTGGATGGAGCTCAGCACATTTGGGACCAAAGCACCACCCCAAAGAACCCAACTGGATTCAGACAGATGGGAGTGCAAACCATCCAGCTGTGGGAATGCTGTTGGAACTCTGGGGGCTCTGGACAGACCAGCACTGCAGGTGCACAAGGAGTTTTGCAGAAGCTCCCCCAAAGCTGTGCCAGGGCCGGCAGCGCCCAGGCAGCCGTGGCTGGGTTCCTGCAGCCACCGCCGTGGTTACTCACGCTGCCCGTGCCGGGGTCCCGCACTTCCTTGTAGAGGCTGATGTCCAGGTAGTAGCCGGACTCATTGGTGAGGAAGAGGCGGATGGGGATGGCGGTGGCCGTGGGCGTCAGGCGGATGTTGATCTTCACCTCGGCCTGCAGCACGCGCAGCTTCCAGAGGCGGCTGCCGTAGCGCATGACCATGGAGCGCACCGACTCCTCGATCTGGGCAGGGGTGGCACACGGCTGGGTCGGTGGCCCCAGGGACAGCCCTGCCCCTGAGCACACAATGCCAAGGCTGGAACAGCCCCGTTGCATCTCTGTTTCAGATTTGCTTTGGGCAAGCCCCTTCCCTCTCTCCATGCCTCATCCCTTGGGCCTGGTGCTGATATCCACCCTCTCCAGTGGGGAGAGGCAGAGATGGTGAGGGACAGCTGACCATCCATGCAGTGGTCCTGAGCATGAGGGATTGTTGCCCTGACTTTTGCAGTTCTGGATGTTATCATTCTTTTGTAGCTAGTTTCTCACATTCTTCTATGTAAACACAGCCATGTTATTGTAACGGTATCTTATCATTTACATTCCTTTCTCCTGGACACAGAAGTTTGATGAACATTTCCTTTAACCACTGTGACTCAGAGAGGATAAACTCATTTCCTCCAATGGACAGTGATTTCTAAATGCATATATAATAAACAAGGTGGGTCTCGCTCGCCTCTCTTTTTTCCTCCTTGCTGCTAACAGGTGTTCCCTTGTCTCTTTCTCCCTTCGTGTCGTTACTGCGACAAGGGATGACCCAACCTGCATCCCCAGATCACAGAGGAAGCAGGACCCCCGCACACACACCTTGGAGGGGTCCATGATGACGGTGGGCACGAAGTTGAGGAAGATGTGGTTGCAGTCGGTGCGGACGATGGTGTTGTTGAAGGCCACCTCCAGCTCATCCATGGCCTCCAGGAGCAGCCGCTCGCCCTCGTTCTGCAGGTACTCAAAGGAAGCCTCCTGTGGGGAACCGGGTGGCTCAGCAGGGCCAGGGCACCGCTGCACCCTCGCCGTGCCCCTGGAGGGACCCAGTGCCGCCCTGCCTTGGTGATGAGGTCGGAGTGGCGCACGATGGCGCGGATGAAGAAGCGGTAGTCGGTGGTCTCGGCGCCCGCCTGCACCTTGGCTGCCCCCAGGTACAGGTGCATCTTGTGGTTGGCACAGGGGATGGCCGTCAGGTCGAAGTTGCGCATGCGGCTCAGCTCCAGCTGGAAGGCCAGCGCCGGCTCCAGGTGCCGGTAGATGCGATCCTCCGCGAACTGCCGGGCACAGCCGTGAGCCAGGGCCGGGACGGAGCCGTGCCCGCACCGCGCCCGCCCCGGCTCACCTCGTCCCTGGCTCTGAACGTGAAAAACTTCGGGAATTCTCTCTACGGCAAAAGGGAGAGAGGAGACAATGTCAGTCGTTCTGGCCTGCAGAGAATTGTTCTGATTCTACATTAGGAAGAAAAAACTTTGTAGGCTTCGTTCGCCCCCAAAGGGAAAAGGGATGGGAGGGATTGATTAGATTTTAGGAAGAAATTGTTCCCTGTGAGGGTGGGGAGGCCCTGGCACAGGTTCCCAGAGAAGCTGTGGCTGCCCCATCCCAGGAAGTGTCCAAGGCCAGGTTGGACAGGGCTTGGAGCAGCCTGGGATAGTGGGAAGTTCCACCCCATGGCAGAAAGTTCCTTCCCACCCAAACCATTCTGGGCTTCTACTCCATGATGGCTTTTAAAGGCAGCTTAAAGCTATGGAGTGGCTCTGCAGGAACCACGTTACTGGAGACATGAGCAGGATAGAGGATGATACAGGAGATGAATCACTCATTGAACTGCTCATTAATTAATTCCCAGCTCCTGAAGCATATCCATCACTCAGTGCTGTGTCTATCAGGTATTTATAGATGTCAGGGCTCAGTTGCACCCACCTGCTGGGCAATGAGGAATGTGATTCTCCGGAGGCCACAGTCAACAAGGATATTTTTCTATACAGAAACAGAAGATGCCACCAGTCATTAGAGCATTAACATCTCCACCAATGGAGCAAACAAAAGCCAACCTGCAGCATTTTGGGGAGCACCCCATGGAGACAAGGCAATGCTTTGGGATGCAGTGCTCTGGCTTGCAGGGCCTGCAAAAAGAGGGTCCAGCCCTGGAGACAGACCTTGGACTGGGCAAAGGCTCTGAAGATGGGCACCAGCTTCTCGTCTTCCATGTGGTCAGCCGAGCAGAGCGCGATGTTGAGGATGTGGATCGGTTCCTCACGGATGTTCTGGCAACAAAACCCCACAGTTAACCCTGACCAGCGGCACCACTGCTGTCCCAGCACCACGGGGTGGGGTCAGCAGCAGCCTCGTGCCCACCTTGGAGTCCTCCTCCTCGTAGGGGGTGGCCCGTGCCTCGCTGAGGAGCCCGCTGTCCGACGGGGAGTTGGCGAAGCACGTGATCACTTCATCAAAGTTCCTGCCCAAACAGCGGGGAGGGGGTGACATCGAGGGCACAGCACTGCTCGAGGGCACAGCACTGGGGACCCATGGTGGCAGTGTGACAGGGACATAGGTACCAGCACTATGGCCCAGGGCACACGCCAGCCCCACGATTCCACAGCAAACCCACAGCTCTGAGCTCTGCTGTGTTAACGCACAGAGAGGTTCAACTGAGCCATGTAAGCTTTCCCCATGTCCCACATGTCCCCAAAAGCCACCTGATGTCCCCACCAGGTAAATGTCGTACTGAGAACATCCAGCCTCCAGCTGTGGTGGGAACTGGACCTGCCTCCAGCACTGCCCAGCTGCGCCCAACTGTGGCTTTTCCATTTTGCTCTCCAGTGACTGCAGTGGCACCCAAAATGCACCAACACCGGGCAGGAATGTCCCTGCACCCCCACCTTGTGAAGTCCTCAAATCTGCGGAAGGCCACCATGACTCCCATCCGCTGGCTCGGTGGGGAAAATCCGCTGTCCATGAAGAGCTCCGTGCTGTGCCGGGCCAGGTCGGGGTTGGAGATGCTGATGGGGACAGACATCCTGCCCAGGGGAGCAAAGGTCAGCCATGGGGAAAGCACCGTGTCGACCACACAGCGCCCAGAGAGGGCTCATCCTGCTCCACTGGCAGTGGGACAGTGCCCGGAGGGGACGACACAAACCCAACAGCTTTGCCAAAAGAACCGTGTCCAGGGGAGTGGGACAGGTGCGTGGGGGGCATCCCCATACCTGTTGGGGTGGGAGGAGGGCAGCATGAACTGGAACTCCACGAGGCAGGTGCCGTCGGAGAGCTGCCGGTGCTGCAGGCTGTTCAGCTCGTAGGCGATGTACCCCCGGCGCACGTACACCTGCCAGGGGACACGGCAGGCACCTCTGCCAGCCCTGGGCCCCCCACGGCACCCCCGTGTCCCCTCTGTGTCCCCCAGCCCTCACCTCCAGCGCTGCCATGCGCACCACCTCGTTGGTGTGGTAGAAGAACACGGGGAGCACGTCAAAGATGGAGGTTTCCGACAGGATCAGTTTCTGAGGGAAGAAAGCAAAATTTAGGGCAAGGATGAAGCGAAAGCTCCCTGTCCCACTGCAGGATGGGGGAGGCACATTCCAGAGGCGGCCATCAACGTGGGGCTGTGCAGGACTGGTCACTGGGGTGTCGTGGGACACCACCAGAACCAGACATGGATCCACATGTCCATTCCCTACCCAACGGAGCGTGGAGCAGGGAATTGGGACTGGCACCCCCTCCTCCGCTCCACACAGTCACTGCAGCAAGGCTTTGAGTGCTTTCTGAGCTATTTTTAAGACTAAATCACTTGCAGGCAGATGCCCTCCCTGAAGCCACCCAGATCCCCTCTGTGCAAAACCACACAGTTCCCAACCTTCAGGTTCTCAGGGCAGTACTCGTGTCCGTACATGTCGATGGCAGAGATGAAGATGGACTCCACCTGGTTGTGCCGCAGCTCGTAGGAGGGCATGTGAGAGGCAATGAGCACCTGCCAGGGGAGAGAGCAGCTGGGAGCCTGGGGGACAGGGATGGGGACAGGGATAGGGATGGGGATGGCATGGAGTGGTGTTTGCTGACCTGCCGGGCTCTCAGTGCCACTTTGGAGTGCTCAGTCTTGCTGAGCTGTGTCAGCTCATGCAGGATGGCTGTCAGCTCATCTGTCAGCGTGGGGTCACGGCCACACAGCTGGTCCTGCAATGCCACAGCACCACAGCTCTGCTCTGGCTCCTTGCTGCATGGGATGGCTTCACCCCAAACCCCAGCCCCACAGGGAATGGCTTCATCCCAAACCCCAGCCCCACATGGGATAGCTTCAGCCCAAAGACCAGTCACAAATGCTTCATCCTGTACCCCCAGCCCCACATGGCTAATGGGGACAAGACCTGAGGCACTCAAATGGGCAGAATGCTGCTCTTTGGTCCAACTGTAGCCATGCAATGCCACAGAGGGGAGATAATTAAAATAAAGGGATAACAAGGCAGGAATGGACACTTGAAGCGATGCAGAGCTGCCTTGGCATACAGGCTCTTCCCTGCCACCAGCCTTTGCTCCTGGAGTCTCAGATATGGGCTGTACTCACAATTAACATGATCACCAGCAGGTTCTTCTTGGCCACCTGGGCATGGGAGAAGATGCTCTCCAGCACTGGGGTCATGTCTGGTTTGCACTGCTCCCGCAGGCTGATGACACACTTGTCGTAGTGAGCTGTGGGGCAGGGCCTGGTGAGCCCTGCAGCCCCCTCAGAGAGCCCTGCAGCCCCCTCCGAGAGCCCTGCAGCCCCCTCCGAGAGCCCTGCAGCCCCCTCCGAGAGCCCTGCAGCCCCCTCCGAGAGCCCTGCAGCCCCCTCCGAGAGCCCTGCAGCCCCCTCCGAGAGCCCTGCAGCCCCCTCCGAGAGCCCTGCAGCCCCCTCCGAGAGCCCTGCAGCCCCCTCCGAGAGCCCTGCAGCCCCCTCCGAGAGCCCTGCAGCCCCCTCCGAGAGCCCTGCAGCCCCCTCCGAGAGCCCTGCAGCCCCCTCCGAGAGCCCTGCAGCCCCCTCCGAGAGCCCTGCAGCCCCCTCCGAGAGCCCTGCAGCCCCCTCCGAGAGCCCTGCAGCCCCCTCCGAGAGCCCTGCAGCCCCCTCCGAGAGCCCTGCAGCCCCCTCAGAGAGCCCTCACCATGCTGGAACTGTGTCTCCACTTGCAGGTAGCGCCGGAGCAGGTCCAGCACCACTGCCTTCATGTAGCCCCGGATGCCGCTGCGGTACCTGGGGAGCACAGAGCCCACCCTGCTGTGAGGAGGTGGCCGTGGGGGACCAGGGGGTCACAGCCAGCACAGGGCTCACCTCTGCACCAGCTGCACCAAGCTCTGTGTGTTCATGAAGAAGACCTCCCTCTCAGCCTTTCTCTGCAGCGTGGCCGCGTGAGTGTCCAGCACGCTGGCGATCTGTGGGGAGAGGGGACGGTGTCCAGGGTGGCTCAGGGGCACGAGGCTGCCAGCTCCCCTCTTCCCTGCTCCACTCAGAGCCTTTCCCTTGTTGTTTCTTTATTCCCCAAGTGAAAAATGCCAAGTGACAAACGAAAATAAAAACAAACACACACGTGGAAACAAACACACATTAAAAGCCCCACATATTTCCCTCACCCATTTAATTTTTCATAAAGCCTTGGCAGCACAAGTTCAGGCAGAAGTGAGCCCCCTTGGCTCACCTGCTGGCTGGGGAAGCGGCAGAGCACCGAGGTGATGTTGCTGGCATACTGGGCCATCACCTTCCGGATGGATTTCTCCACGGCCAGCGGGATTCTGCCCGAAATGCTCGTCATGATCTCCTGCAGCTCCAGCAAGGGCAGGGCAGGGTCCCGCAGGGTCTTCATCAGCTGGGCCACCCAATCCTTCACCTGCAGGAGCAGAGGCTGGTGCTGCTGGACTTGCCCTCGTGGCAAATGTGTGGCAGTCAGGTGAGACACCTGGCAGCTGGCACCCACCTTGGCTTTGAAGTAGGGCTCGGGCAGGCAGTAGCCGTTCATGACGTTGGTCAGGTTGTCCAGAACGTTGCGGAGAACCTGGTGCTGCTTCTCCCCAGTGATGGGGAGGGTCTGCTGGGCTGGGAGCCCCCCTGTGAACAGCTGAGCCTGGGGAGGGCAGAGGGAGATGGGCTGATCTGTCCTTGTTATGAAGGGATGGAGCTCCTGAGAGCTGCAGCTGCCCCGGAGGAACCAGCACAACCCTGCTTTGGGTTAGATACAGGGGAAGCACCTGACATTCAACATCGTGGCTCTGCCAGTGTCTCATCATGAAAACAACACAGAAAAAAATGGAGATTGCAGTGCTAAAAATGCACATTTTTAGTGCATGTGAGCCCCTGCACGTGAGTAAGCAGAGGTGGGATGCTGACACAGAGCAATGCATGTGGAGCAGCCCCTGAGCCCCAGCACAGCCACAAGACACCGGGTGATGGTCACTGTGATGGTCAGGGCAGCTCCTCGTTTTGTCCCCTAGGGAGCAGGCCCGGGATGCTGACTGGGAGCGGGCAGGAGGGCCCAGCAGCGTGGCAGGTGCCCAGCAGACTCACAGGCTTCACTTTGGAGGGATCATCGAGCTGCAGGCGGGCGATGACACAGCCGGGCTCCAGCAGCGCTCCCGGCCGCTTGATGTAGTGCAGCCGCCCCGCCTCCTGCACGGCCAGGGTCATGACGATCTTCATCACCTGGGCAGCAGGGGGACACTGTCACCGAGATGCCAGCACCCGCGGGATGCACAGCCACAAGCAGCAGGCAGAGCTGGGGGGTTCCACCTTTGTTGCCCCTCCAGCTCTCCTGCAAAGCTCACCTCGATCTCTGCAAACACCTTCCCCTCGTCCACGTGGCCGCCGTCCTCCACCAGGTACTGCAGCAGTTTCCCCGCCGAGGGCGAGCACAGCACGGTGGGGTCCTTCTCCTTCTCGAAGGTGCACGTTTTGTTGCCGATGGTGATCCGGTACCTGCCGGGGAGGGAAAGGTGGCACCGGCCGGCTCCCGGCCGTCGGGGAGGGAGGGAGGGAAGGCGGGGGCCTGGCGGGCGGTACCTGTCGATCTCCTCCTTCATGTAGGTGGTGTAGCTGCAGCCGTCGTAGGAGAGCAGCAGCCCGCCGTCGTTGAGCCGGTGCACGTCGATCTCGATGTGCGTGCGGTTCATGATGACCACGTAGGTGGTCAGCGACTGGCGGGCGACCTGCGGGCAGGGGACCCTCAGAGCAGCCCCAAAACACACCCAGCAGCGAGGCTGGGGGCTGGGGGGGCTCCCAAAGCTCAGGGAGTGCAGCGGCTGCTGCCACAGGATGGGGCTGTGCTGGGAGGGCAGGAGGCACAGCCTCAGGCTGCACCGAGAAGCTGCTTCAACTCAGCCCAGAGCTGGTTTAATTCACAGACCAGAGCTGCTTTAGCTCAGCTCACAGTCCAGAGCTGGTTTAATTCACAGCCCAGAGCTGGTTTAGCTCAAACTCACAGCCCAGAGCTGGTACAACTCAGCCCAGAGCTGGTTTAATTCACAGCCCAGAGCTGGTTTAGCTCAAACTCACAGCCCAGAGCTGGTTTAATTCACAGCCCAGAGCTGGTTTAGCTCAAACTCACAGCCCAGAGCGGGTACAACTCAGCCCAGAGCTGGTTTAACTCACAATCCAGAGCTGGTTCACAGCTCATGGTTCACAGCTCATGGTTCACCTGCTACTTTCACTGTGAGTAGGGAGTTTTGCATAAAGAACAACTCACTGGGCTTAAAAGCAAGAAAAGGAAGTCCCCTTATAAATTCAGAGCATACAGGGTGTATGAAAATGTCTGTCTAGTTACAATGAAATTATTAAGGTTATGAGGTTATTAAGGTTATGAGGTTATTAACCTCCTTTTCATGCTGCACATTTTTAAATGACAATCTTGCATTTATTACACCCTTCTCTCTTGGGACAGGAGCACATCCATGACCCCTTGAGAAGCACTGGGGCTGGTCTGGGGGCAGCACAGCCCTGCCCTCACCTGCAGGACGTACTTCACACCCTCATAGATGAGCTCCACATCCACAATGTTCAGCAGGGAGGCTGCTGGCAGCACCTGTCCCCTGAAACACAACGGAAGGCTCAGGCCCCAGGGCATTCCCAGCCTTTCCAAGCACAAGGGATGTCAGTGCTCCCAGTGCTGGCAGGAGGGACAACGCTGAGCCACGTGAGCACCATGTACAACTGATCTGGAGGGGGGCCAGGCTCTGGGAGAACACTCAGATAAGGTGCATGGGAGAGCCCCGGGCGCCCTCCAAGGCTGGAGGAATAACCTTGATATTCAACAACAAAAGCAGGCTGCACAGCCAAGCCACTTCCCCTTGAAAGCTGTTTGCCCAGCCCTGGGAAACCTTTTCCACTCTCCAAACAAACTGATAGCCAAGGAGCCAGAGCTGTGAGTCAGACACCCCTGTCCCTGCCTGTCACAGCACTGCTGCTACTACACTGCAAAGCAAAACTGGAAGGAAGATGTCCCAGGAGAGAAACACTCCATTGTGGCTGCCCATCCCTGGAAGTGCTCAAGCCCAGCTTGGATGGGGCTTGGAGCAACCTGGGACACTGGAAGGTGACCCCACATGGCCAAGCCCCCGCCCGCTCCGCACCTCTCCAGTGTGTGCAGGAAATCAGTCATGCACGTCCTGAAAGCAGCATCTGCCACGTTCAGGGCACCACACACAACCCCCAGCATCGTGTCCGGCTTCTCTGCCTGTGGGGCAAAAATAACAGGGTTTGGGCTTAGCCCAGGGGGTGGGTGCTGACCCCAGGAGCGGGGTGCTGAGCCCAGGAGCGGGGTGCTGAGCCCAGGAGCGGGGTGCTGACCCCAGGAGAAGGGTGCTGACCCCAGGAGAAGGGTGCTGACCCCAGGAGAAGGGTGCTGACCCCAGGAGGGAGCCAGGCAGCCCCACCTGCACTTTCTCAGCGATGAGGTGGTCCAGCCAGCCCGTGTGGATCTCGTTGTTCTGGAAGCTCTCTGTCTCCAGCAGCTTGATCAGGTACTCCACAGTGGTCCGGAAATCCCCACGGATAGACAGCTCCTTCAGGGCCACCACCATGTTCCTTGCAGGGAGCAAAATCCTTCGTTAATGACTGAGAAGGTGGTGCTTGGCTCTCAGCAGAGGGAATGGGGGAGCCACACAGACCAGGGCAATGAGCTCCCAAGACCCCAGCACCCTTACAGAATTGAATCATTGGATGGTTTGGGTTGGAAGGGATCTTAAAGATCCTCTCACTCCACCCCCTACCACGAGCAGGGACACATTCCACTAAACCAGGTTGCTCCAAGCCCTGTCTGTGAAACAGCCCTGAATTGCTGCTCAGTTCCTGAATGGACACTGCTGCTCACAGGCACTAAAGCAGCACTCAGCAGATCACTACAACAAGTCCTCGAGGATCAGGTGAATGAACTGGGGCCATAACACCACCTCAGTCCAAAAAATTCTGGCTTTGGCCAGACAGTCCCTGCAGCACAAGGCAGGTGCTTAGCACATTGGCATCATTCTGTCCTGTCAGATAAAAGCCATTTTCCCCTGCTCACACACTGACTGGGACTCTTCCCAAGGATGGCACCCTCCAGCTCATCCCTGCACACTCACGAGATGGCCTCCTCCCGGTTCTCTCCCCACGAGAAGCAGTGCCCAAACTGGGAATCAGCAAACTCGTGCAGCCCCCCGGCTGCTGCCACGCTGAAGTACCCCCAGACGTTCTTGCTGCTGCGGAAGTTCAGCTCCTGCACCGTCCCCGAGCTGGGCTTGAAACCCTGAGCCAGGACAGAGCAGAGATGGAGGAACAGGATTGAGACAGGGAACGGGAACCCCCATGGATCTCACTGATCCCATGAACATTGCCTGGCTGGGGAGGACCATGCCCAGATGAGTCCCACTGTTGCCTTAGGTTTTAACCCTTCTATTTTTCAAATTCTGTATTTCCTGGTGTGTATGCTTTATAGCCCGTGAGCTGCTGTTCTCTACAGACAGAACAGGGCCTCTCTGGACTTGCTCTTCAAGGACACTCAGACTGTCCAGGCCCAAGCTTCTAAAGGGGGGGGAGTGAGCTAGGGGGCCAGGGGGAAATTGCAAAGTTTGAATTGGTGATTTTATGCTGATCTGCAAATGGACCAAACCTATAAAGGTCTGGAGAACTCGTGACTCGCTGTCCATTTTGGCTGATGTCCCTGGGGGGCTTTGTCTGCCCTAAATGTACCTTTGAAGGCCTTTGGACTAAACACCCACCTTTATTCCCTTACTCCTGACTGGTGTCAGTTTTTGGGCAGCCTTTTCAGGCATCCCCAGAGGCGGCAGAGCCCCCTGTCCCCCAGCTCACCTCCTCAGGGTTCTCGCTGGTGATGCGGGCGGCGATGACGTGGCCCCGGGGCACGGGGGGGTTGGAGGGGCTGTGGAACACGATGGGGGTGTCCCCCCAGGGGCTCTCCCCGTACAGCACCCGGATGTCTTTGATCCTGTGCAAGGGGATGCCCATGGCGATCTGCAGTTGAGGCAAGGCCTTGAGCTGCCACAGCAAGACTTCAGCATCAACATTAACACTGATAGTCTGAATGGAGAGCTCCCAGCGGGAAGCCAGAGCAGCAGGAAGGATGCTACAGTGCTTTGACCTGCACCCTCCATGCTGGTACACGGGGCAGCTTCCCTCTGCCAGGCTCCAGCCCAGCGTTCCTCCCTCAATCCCCAAATCGCCACCTCTACCGCCCCTTGGAGCCCGCCGAGAGCGCCGGTACCTGCAGCTGGGCAGCCGGGAGGTTGACATCCGCCACCATCTCCGTGCACGGGTGCTCCACCTGCAGCCGGGGGTTCAGCTCCAGGAAGTGGAAGCTGCCGTCCTCGCCGTACAGGTACTCCACGGTGCCGGCACTGACGTACCCGACCATCTGCGCCAGGCGCACGGCGCACTGCGGGAGAGGGGAAACCCCCGGGCAGGGAATCATGAGGTATCCTGGGCTGCAAGGGACCCCCAGGGATCATCATCCAACTCCTGGCCGTACAGAGGACACCGCAAAAATCCCACCGTGTGCCTGAGAGTCCAAATGCTTCCCGAACTCTGGAAAGTTTAGGGCTGTGCTCGCTCCCTGGGGAGGCTGTTTCAGTGCCCGACCACCCTGCACAGGGAGTCCTGCTGGGCTCAGGGGTTTCCCCTTTCCTTAAAACCTCCACAAACCCAGACGAGTTTCCCACTCGTGCTGCCCCAAGACCACTCACCTTCTCCATCACGTCGGTGACGGCGGGGGCCGCGATGGTGGCGGGCGCCTCCTCGATGATCTTCTGGTGCCGGCGCTGGATGGAGCAGTCGCGGCTGAAGAGGGAGATGGCACTGCCGTACTCATCAGCCAGGACCTGCACCTCCAGGTGCCGCGCGTGCTGAGCCAGCTGCATCAGGAAAATGGGCGATCCGGGAGCCTCCGCCTGCACCTGCGGCGGGGAGAGGATCCTGCTGTGCCATCACCCTCGAAATTCAGGCCAGGCGGGAGGCAGAGCTCCGGCAGGAAGTGGGAGGTGCCCCGGACAGGAGCAGGAGCTCGCTGTGTGCCCCAGGATGCGCTGGGGACAGGGATGGGGGTTCCAGGCACCTGTCGGAAGCAGGCAGCAAATTCCTCTGCTGCCTCCACTTTGCGGATGCCTTTGCCCCCGCCGCCTTCTGCTGCCTTGATCATCAGGGGGTAGCCGATCCTCATGGCCACCTGAGAGGGTAAAGGGCCGGGTGAGTGTGGTATTTTGGGCCCCAGCCCATCGCCCTGACAGCCCACCCAGCTCCAGGCATCCCTGAGCAGGATTATCCCGAGTGACATCCATGCAGAGGGACGAGCTGCTGCTGGCACAGCGTTGTGTCACTGCCGTGTGTGCTGGGAGGACAGGAGGGCCAGGGCAGGGAGGCTCTGAGGAGAAATCACGGTGGGCAAGAGATAACCAGCTGCCCACGGGCTCATCTTTACCTCCAGACCTTCCTCCACGTCCTTCACACAGCCCTGTGCATACGTCTCCAGGGGGATGCTGATGCTCTGCTGATCCTTCTGGTCCTCATTGGACCACTGGGCCACCAGACCTGCAGGTATGGCCAGGGCTGTGGTCACCACCAGGGTGGCACAGCTGGGGTGGCACACTGGGTGTGCCCAGGGAGCTGGGCATTCCATGTTGGCACACATTTCCCTTGTTTCCATGCACCCCAGAACACCCTGCCTGAACCAGCAGCTGCAGGGGGGTGCCCAATGGGCCGGGGCCCCCAATCCTGGTGCCTGTTTTGGGGGGAAGGAGAGGCAGGGAGGAGGGAAATGGGGCAGCAGGAAGGGTGTGGGGCTGTGAGGAGGCACTCACCACTCCCACTCCACGGCAGCGTGGGGATCTCCAGTGTCTGAGCCACGATGGTGGAGGCGACTTTGTCCCCCAGTGCCCACATGGCATCACTGGGGGGACCTGCAGAGGGGCAGGGAAGGGGTCAGGGGGGCCCAACCTGCTGCCTCATCCCCACCACATCCCCACATCACCAAGTGGGCACCACCAGCCTTCTGCAAGGACTGGGGATGCAGGAACCCCCCCAAACCTACTGCCCAGCTCAGGACACAGCTCGACCCTTCCCCAAGAGGAGTCCAGGCTGTCTCTGGCTGGCAATCCCACAAGGTCTGCTCCCACCCACTGTTCCTCTGTGAACACTGCATCAGCTTGAGCATCATGTGGAAAACCCAAAAAGCAGCAGGATTCCTGGGAATGCTCCAGGAAACCAGCCTGAGGACTGCCACCCACATACAGGGTGGGCATGCCAGGGGTACCAAAGGGGCATTCCCACTGCAGTGTCCCAACACCTGGCACAGAAAAGCAGCAAGACCTCACCTAGGAAAGCTATCCCGTTTTTCTGCAGCAGCTCTGGCAGCTTGTGGTTCTCCGAGGCGTGTCCCCAGCCAGCCCACACCGCCTGGCACGAGGAGGAGCAGTGGGAGAATTATCCCTGTGCTGGCATCTCCCACTGTGCCCAGCTCCTCCACACACAGGGACACCACCCCATGTTGGGGTGTCCCCCCTGCCCAGCAGCTTCCCTCAGCACGGCAGTGGGAGACACAGGAACGGCCACTACCTGCACCGGGATCCGTTTGGAAATGTCCACGATCAGCTCCACGTTGGCGTAGTTGTTGTTGTTGGTCCCGCCAGGGACAGGCACGTAGTGATCTGCCATCTTGATGTACTCTGCAAGGCAGCACAGGAGGTGGTGGGAGCCAGACCCCCGAGCTGCACCCCTCCCCAAATCCTCCATCCCAGGGGGGCTGGAGCGCGGAAAAACAATTCCCTCCTGGATCCGGCTGCACAGGAGGAGTGCGTGTGACCCCAGGCTGTGCAGAGCCCTCCCATCCCAGCCTGGCTGAGCCCCAGGCAGGAACCTTCCCTCCTGGGGTGCTTGCAGGAGTTACCTGCGTTGGCCTTGAGGTCCTCGGGGGTGACCATGACCACGAAGCGAACGGCGCGCTCGTTGCGGAACATCTCGTAGGCCCAGCGGCGGATGGAGCGCATGCACTTCACCGCAGCGATGCCGTTGTTGGCGATGAGGACCTGGGGGCACAGGGTGAAACTCTCCATGCTGCTGGGCTCGAGGACTGGCTCTGTGGACCTGAAGGACAGCAGTGTGGGGCGAGGGATGGGCACGGAGCAAAGCACGGGGATGTGTTAACCCGGTGCTTCCCAACATCCTGGCGGAGCAGGAGGCTCCTCAGCAGCACCGTTGATGTCTGGAATAACCAAGGAGGGGACTTTGGCCATTGTTTGTGCCCATCAGGCAAAGCTGCTGCCAGGGGTTCCCTCTCCCAGCCCATGAGAGGCAGGTGAAGCCCTGGGATGAACAGCTCTGGGCTGCCATCAGACATGGGACACTTGGGCAGCGCTCAAGGGTGTCCCAGTGAAAAGCAGTGAGCCCCACCCAGGCACAGGCAGGGATGTGTGGGGACAGACCTTCTCGATGACGCGGTTGCCCCCGAAGCGGGTGACGAACTCAGCCGGGGAGGCAACAGAGAAGTCCCGCTGCAGGTCCATCTTCCTGTGGCCCTTCTTTGCCAGGTGCAGCCCTGACATGCTGGGCCTGCAGTGGGGTTTGGTGGCTGTCACTGAGCCCAGAGCCACACCGCCTGGCACGAGGCCACCCCAGTGAGACCACGGTCACCCCAGCGAGCTCCTCCCCAAGCCCCAAACCCCCTGCAAAGCCCATCCCATCCTGCAAACCACACCAACCACATCTACAGCGTGACTCAGGCAGAACCTAAGGAAATTCCTTATGTGTGGAAGAACAGAGGAGCAGCAGGGATACCGCTGGCAGCACCACCCCAAACCCAGCATGGCAAGAGCCGCCATGGAGCTGTCAGGGTGTCACAACATGTCCCTGCAGCCAAAGGTTTGTTATTTTTAGCCGGAGCAGCGCAGCCGGAGGAGCTAGGCAGCAGCATTTGCCTTCCACTTGTTTCTGCTGGATGTCAGCTGTGCTCCTATGGGAGCTGCCTAGTGCAGCCAGCAGCAAGTGAGCTGCCCCACATCCAAACTAGAGATTTGGGGGGCACTCCCCTGGCTCTTGCCACAGTTGTGAACGTGGCATTGCTGTCACACAGCCAAGGATGCCCGCTCTATCAGGGCTCCTGCCCAGAAGGGAGCAGGATGGGGCCATCACTTGGGGTGCACGTATGCTGGTGCTTCTCGGAGCCCCAAAAAGCAACGCACCCCCCACAAACACCTGCCCGGCCCCACTGCCGCGCCCGGGGATGCCGTCGGTACCTGATGCCGGCGCTGGGCTCCAGCGGGGCGCTCCCGGCCTGCGGCTCGGGGACCGCGCTCCCCACCCCGGCCAGGCTGCTCCGCCGCCGGCCCACCCTGAAGGCCGTGGCCATCAGCTCGTCATCGGAGGAGTTGTCGTCGAAGGAGCCCAGCACGAACTTGGCGAGGGCCGGGCGGCGCAGCGCGGCGGGGTTGTACACGGCCAGCTGCTCCTGCTCCGCGCCCGCCCGCCCGGCCCGCGGGGCCGCCTGAGGGCCCGGGGGGCTCGGCTGCCCCGCGGGGCTCCGCTCCGGCTCCTTCTGCTCCCTCCGAGGGTGCGACATTTTGGCCCAAACGAGCAGCACCACGGCGAGCAGGAGCAGCGCAGCCGGCAGCATTCACCGGCCCTGAGGGAGCACGACAGCCGCGGTCACGGCCCCGGGGCTCCCACAGCGCAGCCCCCGGTGCCGGCACCCAAAAAAACACCGCGGTCCGGTCCCAGAGCTCCCACACCGCAG
This sequence comes from Climacteris rufus, assembly GCA_013398175.1. Taxonomy (NCBI): domain Eukaryota; kingdom Metazoa; phylum Chordata; class Aves; order Passeriformes; family Climacteridae; genus Climacteris; species Climacteris rufus. The sequence continues at coordinate 25,946 of VZRZ01002791.1, read as the reverse complement.
CCCCAGGACCCCAAAAACACCACGGTCCGGTCCCAGAGCTCCCACACCGCAGTCCCCCGGTGCCGGCACCCCAACAACACC
>VZRZ01002790.1:57347-69995 GCA_013398175.1 Climacteris rufus | reverse complement strand
TTATATTTAGCACTATTTAAAAAATTTATATTTTTATATTTAGCACTATTTTAACAATTTATATTTTTATATTTAAGTCTATTTGTAAGTTTTCTCTTTTTATATTTATTTCGATTTCAAAATTTTATATTCATATCTTTAATTATCTTTTTTAATTTCCTATTTTTATCTTGATTTTATTAATCAATAATTCCAGCAGGACCAGGAGTTTGGGGTGGAAGCTGTTCCATCCCCTCTCCCTATTCCAGCCGGGAATCTCCCGTTTGCAGCTGGCAATTCCCTTTGGAATTCTCCTGGAATTCCGGGACACCTGAAACGAATGCGGGATGCTCCGGGGAGGAATTCCCTGGAAAAGCCTCTCAGCTCCTCCCCCGAATTCCCGGGATAACGAGGTGGGAAAAGCCCCTGGGATCAGGAGATCCTGGGAATGCTCCTCATCCTCCTCATCCCGGGATCGGCGCTGTTGGGATTTGGGAAGAGGAAACCCCTCCAAAGCTCCTTTCCCTTGGAAAAGCGCGACATTCCCAGATTTCCTGCGCTGATTCCCAAGAAAATCCGGGGCTCTTCCCAAGAATTCCAACTTTGCAGGACACGCTGGGGAACCACCTTGGGAAGAGCGAGGAGGAGGAGGATGGTGCTGGAGGAAAATCCAAGGAATGGGTGAGGAGTGACTCAATTAATTAAAATTCCTGTTTTCCCAATTAATCCCAGTTGGATTGGGTTTTCCAGGATTCGGAGTTGTTGATTTTCCCAAAGAAAGCCCTAAACTGATTTAGGGACCTCCTGGGTGCTCCGGGTTTATTTATCCCGGAGTCTCAAATCCCTGGGATTCCCTACAAATCCCTCCCTCCTCCTCCAAGAACGAGGAATCTGCTGGGGGTGGGATTTTCCCTGATTTTGGGATTTAGGATTTTGCCTGATTTTCAAATTTCGGATTTTGAGTGATTTTATAATTTAGATTTTTGTCTGATTTTGGATTTTAGGATCTTGCCTGATTTAATAATTTAGATTTTGCCCGGTTTGGGGATTTAGGATTTTGTATGATTTTGGAATGTAGGATTTTGAGTGATTTTATAATTTAGATTTTTGTCTGATTTTGGATTTTAGGCTTTTGCCTGATTTAATAATTTAGATTTTGAGTGATTTTGGGATTTAGGATTTTTTTCTGATTTTAGGATTTAGGATTTTGCCCAGTTTGGGGCTTTAGGATTTCACCCGATTTATGAATTTAGGATTTTGCCCAGTTTGGGCACTTAGGATTCTGTATGATTTTGGAATGTAGGATTTTGAGTGATTTTATAATTTAGATTTTTGTCCGATTTTGGATTTTAGGATTTTACCTGATTTAATAATTTAGATTTTGAGTGATTTTATAATTCAGATTTTGTCTGGGTTTGGGAGTCAGGATTTTGCCTGATTTTGGAATGTAGGATTTTGTCTGATTTTGTAATTTAGATTTTGCCCGGTTTTGGGATTTAGGATTTTGGGTGATTTTATAATTTAATTAGGATTTTGAGTGCTTTTATAATTTAATTTAGGATTTTGAGTGATCTTATAAATTAATTAGGATTTTCAGTGATTTCATAATTAGGATTTTCAGTGATTTTATAATTTAATTTGCATTTTCAGTGATTTTATAATTTGCCTTTTCAGTGATTTTATAATTTGCCTTTTCAGTGATTTTATAATTTAATTTGCATTTTCAGTGATTTTATAATTTAATTTGCATTTTCAGTGATTTTATAATTTGCATTTTCAGTGATTTTATAATTTAATTTGCATTTTCAGTAATTTCATAATTAGGATTTTCAGTGATTTTGGAATTTAGGATTTGGCCTGATTTTTAAATTTAAATTACACAGAACTATTCACTTCCTTATCTAAACACAGAACCATAAAAACATTTTCCTTCCCCAATTCCCTGCTTCCAGCTGAAACAATCAGGCTGGAACTTTCTTTGTCGTTTTCTGGGATTTCAGGAGTCAGGAATTGGATGATTTTTGCGGATCCCTTTCCCCTCAGGATATTCTGAGTCTATTTTCATGTGGGTTTGCTTCTTGTAATTAACATTTTTAGCTTCAAAATCCTTAATTGCTTTTCCGGGTTGCTTTTCCAGCGGGGAATCCTTTCCATGCTCCCAATACTAAAAAACCTGGCAGTGCCAGAGCCGATTTAATGGACAACAAAACCATGGGATCTACAGGGGTAAAAATTCCTTTAGGATTTGATGCCGAGGGAAAAAAAAGGGAATAAACCTTTCACAGATTATTTGCATCCCAAAGCTCCTGCTGTTATTCCTGCTGCGCATTCCAGCCTGGAGTCACCAGGGATAAACGGAATATCTTGGAATTGTTTGCCAAGGGTGTTGTGGCATTCGAGGAATGAGCCTGGATGGGGAGCAGGGAAGTTGTAGGATCGTTATCTCTGGGATTTTGGGTGTGGTGTTTGCCCAGAGAGGGCAAAGAAAACCAAGGAAAATGCTCGGAGGAACTCTGGGAATGTGGCAGGAGGGTTCAATAGAAGGATGGGATGTTTTGTGAGGAAAGGGGTGCAATATTGGAATATTTTTCCCAGAGAAGCTGTGGCTGCCCCATCCCTGGAAGTGTCCAAGGCCAGGGTTTGGAGCAGCCTGGGACAGTGGAAGGTGTCCCTGCCCTTGGAATGTTTTTGGGATGATCCTTAAGGTCTCCTGTAGGTCAGGGATGGCATCGCCTGTGGTCATTCCCAAGCAGGAGCTTGTTTGGGAGAGCGCTCCTCATTTTTGAGGAATGGGAGCAGAGGTGATCCGGAAAAATCTCCTTTTTCCAGACCTTCCTTCAGTCCCTCCAAAATGCTTCGTTCCTCCACTTTTACAATTGATTTTAATGAGCAATTAGGGCCAAAAAACGAGCCAAGAATGGGGAAAAAATGCCTGGAATATTTAGATGGAAAATATCCATGGCTGGATCATGACATTCCAGGAGTGGGCAAGGATTTGAGGCGGTGTTTGTTTTCCAAGTGACGGGATTTACTTTCAGGGATTGAGTGCGGCTTTTGTTCCTTATCTGTCCCTAACAGGGAAAAGGGGAGGTTCCAAGGAATTTTAGCAGTCCATGGAGCTCTTTTTGCTGGAAGAAATCAATTAAACCCTTGGCAAAAGTCTAGGGAACAACAAAAAAAAAAGGGAAAAAAAATTGATTTATCTCACTTACGTCTTATCAAACTGATCCATTTTTTAATTAATTTATAGTCGGCTCGAGGAGAGAACAAAGGTCTTTTTTTGGAATTTTGATGGGATTATGGTGGTGTCCTGAGGGAAATTCAGGAATTTGTAAGGCACAATGAACCTGGATAACTCCTCCTAGAGAGGGAACTTCCCAGGGATGAGGCTGGATGAGGACATTCCAGTGGGGAACTGGCCATGGCCAGACAGTGGGATGGGATCAGGATCTGATGCCTTCCTAATGCCTGGGACCAAAAAAAAAAAACGGGATTTAAAATCCTTCCTAAAATCGAGTGGAAAATCTTGGAATTCAAAATATTCCAGTGGTAGAACCCTCAAAATTCCTTCTACTGGGGTGGAATTAAATGATCTTTAAGATCCATTCCAACCCAACCTTTTCCAGGATTCTGTGCCAGGGCAGGACCATGATTCCCACATGGATTTGGGCTGGAATGTGGAGCTGGACACATTCCCAGCCCTGGGCTGTCCCCTCTGGGATGAATCCATGGTGGCTCCTGATGGTTCCCTCAAGGATCCCACGGTGGAAAGCCCAAAGAGTTTCCTGGGGCCTCGGGAGTTCTCCAGGAGCAAATCCTCCTGGGAATGGGGCAAGGCAGAGGAGCAGGACTTACTGACTGAGAGGACAAAGAGGGCAAAGATCCCGACCACCTGCCAGAGCCGCAGCCCCCAGATCACCACGGTCTCCGAGGTCACCGGATCCGGCTTCTTTTTGGGAGGTGCTGTGGTGGCCTGGGGAAAAGGGAGAGGAAAACAAGAGGAAAACGCGGTTTAGGATTCGCAAAATCCCCCCAAATCCCTCGTGGAGGTGCCCACAGCACAGGGGATGGTGGGGTCTGGGGTAGCGGCTCCACAATAATTTGGGAGTTTTGGAGGAATTCCCTTCCAGTCAAAGCTGTTGGGATATTGAAATTTAGCTGTGATTTTTATGATTCTAAAGGGAATTTTTTTGCTGTTCCTAAAGGGCTCCTTTCTCAGGATCAGGAGGAAATGTCTTGGATTTTATATTCCTGGCTGGAAAAGCTTTTTAAGATTCAACTTCAAAGCAAAACAGGGGTTTTTTTTTATGTTTCTGCAAAGGTTGTCCACAGGTGGCTGGATGAGCAGGGAAGGAGGGAAAGAGCCAAATGGGAAAAAGCCCTGGAATGGTTTGGGTCGGAAGGGATTTTAAGGATCATCCCATTCCACCCCTGCCATGGGCAGGGACACCTTCCACTATCCCAGGTTGCTCCAAGCCCCGTCCAACCTGGCCTTGGACACTTCCAGGGATGGAGCAGCCACAGCTTCTCTGAGAAATCCATCCCAGCCAGGAATTCCTTCCCAATATCCCACCTATCCCTGCCCTCTGGCAGTGGGAAGCCATTCCCTGTGTCCACGCCCTTATAAAAAATTGATAGAAGGTGAAAACTCTTCATTTCCAAGAAAACCCTCGTAGAAAGTCAGCTCTGATTCCCTGCAGTGTTTTCCCCCTCAGCCCATCCAGGAGCTGCTCGGATCCGGCTGTAATGGATACCCCGGAGTGAATCCGAGCGGGAGCCGCTCTCCAATTACTCTGTGTGCAACACAAATCATATTTTAGTCTCTTCCTAACCAGTCATGCTTCCTGTTGTGTCTGGAGTGCTTTGTTTCCCAGGGGAATCCCATCCAGAATCCATCTGAGCGAGCAGGATTGCTGCCTGAGCCTGTCTCTGCTACATTCCTTGGAATTTGGGCCATCACCCTCTTGCCGTTCCACAGGGAGTGGCTCAAACTCCAGGATTGCTGCTAAAGGAGGGAGAAAGCCTGGATGGAGTTGTGGGGTCTTGGGGAGGCATCTGGGATAGACCAAAAGGGAGGAATCTGTAGGATCTGACAGGGAAAAATATCCCTTTTCAAGTCCAGGATTTATTTCAGCTCTGAGGAAAAGGAATTGAAGAAGCTGCAGTGGATGGAATTTCTGAGGGGAGGGATCAGGAACAGGGTTAGGGCCAGGAATTGGTGTAATTCCATGTGCTGAGCCCAGGGATCCCAGTTTCCTTCCTGCCTTGGCTTCAGTTTTCCTCACCACCGATCCCAAGATCAGTTTCCCTCTGGAGCAGCCCGTGACTCCCAGGCCACACTTGATCTGCAGGAATTGGCAGGATTTGGGCATCTGGTGGAGCTCAGTTTTCCAAATCTTTGCTTCCAGCCTTGTTTCTGATGGATAACTGGGAAAAGGAGATGGATATGGAAATGGGTTGCCCAGGGAAGTGGTGGAATCCTATCCCTGGAAGTGTCCAAGGAATGACTGGACGTGGTTTAACTCACATGGTGGTGTTGGATCAAAGGCTGGACTCGACCCTGGAGGTCTTTTCCAACCTTAATGATTCCATGTAGTAGGAATTACTTTAATATTTAAATATTTCCCAGTCAAAGTCATGAAGGAATGAGGAGAAAACTTTGGGATCAGCGGAAAGATGGAAAGGACAATAAGACAGGGATGGGATGTGCTGCCATCCAGCACTTGTGGGACTCAGTGGGACAATCTGGGACTCTGGATCCCTGGGAAAAATCCATGTTTTCCATCAGTAGTGATTGGAGCACTTGGCACCAGTGCATGGACAATTCTGGAGAAATTGTTGGAGGTGGGGAACAGCAGAAACTTCCAGGACTTGGATTGGAGGGAAGAACCAACGAGATCAAAAATCTCTGCTGCTTCTGCTGCCACAAAAGATTTTTGTCATCCAGGAAATGAAGGAGCAAAATGTTTCCAAGGGAAAAAGGGGCTGGGGAGTGTCCAGGGAAGGGAACAGAGCTGGGAAGGGGCTGGAAAATTCCTGAGGGAGCAAAGGAGGCTCAGGGGGCCCTTCAGGAGGGGCAGCCAGGGGGGTCGGGATTTCTCCCAGGGAACAGGGACAGGAGCAGAGGGAAAGGCCTCAGGCTGGGCCAGGGGAGGCTCAGCTTGGATATTGGGAAAATTCCTTCATGGAAAGGGCTGCTAGCAGCGCTGGAGCCGCATTCCTGGAGGGATTTAACTTCCCCTTGGGGACAGGGCTCAGTGGTGGCCTGGGCCGTGCTGGGGATGGTTGGACTCTGACTTCAGAGGCCTTTTCCAACCTAAACCATTCCATGATTCCAGGTTTAACAGGGAAAGGCCCGACACAAACTGCTGCAGTTTGAGAGCACTGATATAAATTTAATCACTGTAATTTTTTTTTCCTAAAGGAATGGAATAAAGGGCTGGGATTCGCAGTGAAATCCCTGCGGTTCAGTGCTCAAACCATTCCCAAAAAAGCTGATCCTGATCAGACAAGGGTCCCAGACTTGGAGTGGGTTCAAAGATGCCCCACCTGGCCCTGTCTGCTCCTCTCTGCTTTTGGAAAAGAGGTAAAAAAAGATTTCTTAATTAAAGGAATTATCAGTAGCTCCAAGAACTTGGAATTGTGGATTTGGGTTAGGGAATAAATCCAAGATTTGGAGCTGCTGATTTGTGATTGGGATTAAATGTCAGGATTTGGATTGAGTGGTTTGTGCTTGTCAAGAGAAAGGAATGATTGGATCAGGGATAAAAAGATAAGGTGTAGGGAAGGGAAGTGCAGAAGAGATAAAACTGGGATAATGGGATTCTTATGGAAGGGAGGGGAAAACCACCCACAATTCCAGTGTGGTCCAGGATTGGGATTTGGACATTGCTTTGTGCAAAGCAGTTCCACTAAAACATTCCAGAGGGTTGGAGCATGGAGAACAGTCTTCTCCAGAGGGATCAGGCTCCAGGGAAGTCACCCTTGGATGGAGGAGGCTGTCAGGAGTATGGAAAATCCATGGAAAAAGCAACATCCCAGTGATAATTCAACAGGAAAGGGCTTTGGAAGGCATGGAAATGGGAATATATCCAAGGAAAAGATGCAAACACATCCAGCAGCCTCAGGATAACGTTGTTATCCAACAGGGATGTGGAAAAGTTGATCCAGAAAAATCCAGGGGCAGAAAGGAGTAACAAGGAGACTCTGGGATAAAAAGATGTGGAATTGTTCTAGGAAAGAGAAACTCGAGCCTTAGTTCAGTACCCTGAACTTAAAAGTAGGAGAGAAAACGGTGGGAATCCTACTAAATATTCCATTTGATTTTTATGGAAGGGCTGCATTCCCTGGAGAACAGCTGGAATACAGCCCAAAATAAGCCTGGAATTTTAGGGAAGTGGAACCAACCCCAGGGATGAAGACGGAGCCCAAAGCTGGACTGAGCAACCTCAACTAAGCAGTTGAGCCCAAACTAGTTAGGCCAGGGTTAATTATGTGGGGAAATGGCTCTGGAATGAGGTTATTCCTTAAGGAAACTGATGAATAAATGATTATTTCTCTAAACCCTGCAGGGATTAACTCAGATTTGGGGTCCAATTCCCAGATAAACCCTGTCCTTGATTATCCAATGGTTTCCTTATCCCTGGGATGAGGAGCAGGGAAGAGAGACACAGGAATTTTTGGGAATTTGTAGGGATTTAGTGGCTCCCTGGAGGGGCTGGGGACCCATTACTGCCCCAAAATTTGGGTTTTAAAAACCTTAAAAAGCTGATTTTGGGGTGGGGGAGCTCCACTAGGAGCCAAGGTTGGGCTGTGTGGATAGCCTGGATTTTTTCCTGCTTTTCCAAGTGCCCAGTAAGGTTGGGAAGAGAAACAGCTCCTCCCTAAGGAGCTGACACTGGAATCTCAGGGTTATAAAACATCTCCCAAACCCCAAACATGAAATCCTTCCCAGGCACGTTGGGTTTTAAGGTCAGAACAGCTCGACACTGCTTCTTCCAATTAAAAAAAAATAATTAAAAAAATCAGGATTGCTCTGTCCTGACTCATTCCAGGCAGGTGGAAGCTGTCAGTGGTGCTGGAGAGAGAATTCCCAGAGGGAAAGGGGATTGTGGCTGGAGCCAGGAGTTTTATTCCCTTTTTAAGCAGCAGAAAATGGGCAAAGGCACCACTTTTAGGTATTTTTAAAAATTTTTAATGTAATTTTTTGTAATTAGGCTTGATTGGGGTTGCTGCTTCTGCTTTCTGAATAATTCATATTTATTCCTAATTAATTTATTCCTAATATTATTCCTATTTATTCCTAATTTATCCAAAATCCATGGATGGTTTGGGAAGACTGAGCTTTAAAGGGAGGCCTGGGAATGTTCTTTTCCTTCTCTTCCTTCCAAGCAGGACATGGAAAAATCTGACAATGCAGGAAAAGAATTTCTCAGGAAAACCTTGGAGAGTCCAGACATCCCAGGATCACTGAGGTTGGAAAGATCTCCAAGATCCTGGAGTCCAAAATAATAATAATAATAATAATAATAATAATAATAATAATAACAATAATAATAATAATTTATTAGGATTTTGTTTTTAGGGAAAAAAAGGAGGATAATGAATGAAATTAAATGTGAAAGTTGATAAATTATAGATTAAAACCACAGGTTTGACTGGAGAGTAGAGAATTTAAAAATCCCCAAATTCCATATTTTTTCCTGCTTCAAAAAAACTTTAATGGAGCCAGGGCAGGTCCTGATGGAGCAGGGCAAGGAAATCACTGCAGGATTAATTAAAGGCCAAATGAAGGAGGTTAATTAGAGCATTTTAGAGATTTGTCAGGGTTGTCCACTTCCATACAAATTATTTGGTACACGGGGGGATAAGTGGAATTCAGTTTATCCAGCATTTTATTGGATATTTTTGGGCTTGGGGGAACCCTCATTTGTCACCTCCCAATGTAATAAATGGGATTTTTTTACTCAAGAATCTAAAAATCCTCAGGTGTGGTTGCAGTTCCAGGGAAAAAAAGGGCAAAATTCCTGAGTTTCAGTGGATTCCTGAGGTTGGTTTTCCATGTGGGTGCAGGGATTTAACCCCAGAGCTGAGAATAAATAGAATAAATTAGAAAATGATGGCTTGGGGGGACAAAAATGACACTTTGAGAGTGGCATCTTTGAGGGAGAGCCGGGAATTTTGGGACATTTGGATCCCAAATGTTGGAGAAAATGATAAAAGCCATTTTTCTGGAAAAATCCATGGCATGCCCTGTGTGTGCAGAGTCGAGGGAGAGGGATGGGGATGGGATAGGGGATGAAATCCCTGGATTTTCTCACACCCAAACCTACATAAGAAGGAAAAATGATCATTTCACATCAATTCCTGGGTTTCCTGAGGGTTGTGAGGAGCTGGGATGGAATTCCCAGAGAAGCTGTGGCTGCCCCTGGATCCCTGGAAGTGTCCAAGGCCAGGTTGGAGCATCCTGGGATAGTGGGAGGTGTCCCAGGGATGGGAATGGATGATCCTTAAATTCCCTTCCAACCCAAAACATTCGGGGATTCTCTGATTCCATTTCCAAATTTATCCAGTGCCAGGATAACTTTCAGCCCAGGGGACTGGGATTTTTTCCAAGGGTCTGGGAGAGAGCAGAGCTTTTTCTCAATTAAATCCAATATTTAGAGGCTATTTTTGCCCCTTCTCTCCTTGTTTTGGGTTATTTTTTGTGGTTTTTGGGAGTTTTTTTTAGCTTCCTGAATTATTTTTCTGTCCAGCCCCTTCTTCCTTCTCTGTTTTCTCCTGGCCAAGCATAAATTGAATTATTCAGGATAACTTCATTGTCTAATTAGTGCAAATAAAAAATCCTTGCAGAGCCTTTTCTTTTCCAGGAAAGCCTGGGATAAGCGAAGCAGATCCCAAAATGACCCCTGGTTTATACCAATTTTTGTGGTTTTGACGTTTATTTCGTTTGCTTTGGCACGGGGACAATTCCTGTGAATTGTCTGGAATACAATGAATGGAAAATCTTCCTGCTGGGTGGGCTGTGCCTGCACATCCCCTTGGATTCACTGAAGGATATTTTGGGAAATCTGCGCTGTCAGGGAAAGTTCTGCCTCAATGGGCACCTGGAGAGAGGCTGAGCGGCTCCAAAAATCCGGAATTATTCCTGCAGCAGCAGCGTGGGGGAGCTTGGAAAAGAGGTTTGGATCCCTGCTGAGGATTTATGGAGTGGTCAGGTAGGAGGGGCTGGTGGAAAATCAGGGATTTAGCTGGAAATGGGATGAGGAGAGGCCTGGGGAGGAGCTGGAGGCTGGAACTGAGAGTTCCCCTGGATTTGGGGATGAGCTGCTAAATTCCACAGGCTCTGGGAATCACCTGGCCAGGTGAAGGGCAGGGATGAGAGGCTTAAAATCTGGAAAATGATCCTGTGTTCATCCTCAACACGAAGGAATTTTGAAATTCCCAGAAATCTGAGCAAAGTTCTGCTCCAGAAGTCGCCATTCCAACCCTGGAGCAGCGACTCCAGCAGGGCTCAGACCTCAGGAAAAGCAATCCAGAGGGTGAAAAGTGAAATATTTTTGGCATCTGTGATTCCAAAGGACCGTTTTTCCAGGCGGGATTTTAAATTCTGGAAGTGCTGTCAGGGCGTAGGAAGCTGCTCGTCCCTCTTGGGCCATTCCCAGCTTTTCCATAGGGAGCTGTGGGAGTGCAGAGTCATTCTCAGGGAAAAGCTCTTGTGGGGGAGGAATTCCCCTCCAAAGTCCAGGTTTTTTGCAGGATTACAGGGAATGAGGGGAAGCAAGAGAAGGAGAACACAGCCCAAATGTTTAACTTGGGCAGGCACATCCAGGGACAGGATCACCGGGATCATTCCAGGTCCTTTTCCCCCCTGATCCTCGGATTGTTGGATGTGCAGAACCGGGCTGGAAAACGCCGTGATTCCAACCCTTGGAAAACAACTTATTTTTAATCTGAGGCCTTCAGGAAGCAACAAGATCTCCCCCAAAAACGCCTCAAACCCCCTCAAAAGCCTCCAACTCCTTGGAGCCACCTTAAATTCCCACCTCCCTGCCCTAGCTGGGAATCAGGCATGGAAAACCCCCATTCCTGGAGCATCCCAGTTTTCCCAGCAGGATTCTCCTCACCTCGATCAGCTGTGCCAGGGCCGCTCGGGAGCAGGACAGGAGCAGGGGCGAATATTCCAGGCAGGAGAGAGGAGGATGCCAGGGTGGATCCCACGCCATCTCCGCTTCCCGGGATTTCTCCGGCTCCCGCAGAGCCCAGGGCAGGAGTTTCTGGATAATCCAGCCCCGAGCATTTACCAGAAGCAGCCGAGGGCTGGCCTGGCCCTGCTTTTCCTGCCTCCCTCTCCAAGCGGGAGCCGGCGCTGGGGAGTCATTAATTAATTAATTAGGCCGGTGTCGCTTACAGAGCTCCGGGAAGGGGGGGATCAGGGAGCAAAGGAGCGCTGGGAGCTCTCCCTGCTCCTCCAGAGGAAGGGAATTCACTTCAATCCCTGATTTGCCTTTCCATTTATTTTTTTTTTCTCAGCTGGCTGAGTGATTCCAGCGCTTGTTTTTCTTCTCCTCTGTCGAGGGAATTTTCTTTCCTTTAAAAAAAAAAAGGGATTAAAGCCAAGCTGGTGCATGCTGAGCATCAGAGCTGCCTTATTCCTGGATGCTGGAGATGAATATTTGGCATCTTGGGATTTTAAAAGCATCTTTCAGGCCTGATGGATTCCATGGATGTGTTCCCACAGTTTGCAATGTCATCTGAGTTTAATAGGATCACAGAATTCCAGAATTATTTGGGATGGAAGGGACCTTAAAGTGCATCCAGTCCCTTCCACTATCCCAGGTTGTTCCAAGCCCCGTTCAAACTGGCCTTGGACACTTCCAGGGATCCAGGGGCAGCCACAGCTTCTCTGGGAATTCCATCCCAGCCCCTCCCCACCCCTCCAGCCAGGAATTCCTTCCCAAAATCCCATCCAAACCTCCTCTCCTTCAGTTTAGAGTTGGATCTCTGAAGGCCACTGTGCAGAGGGTTTAAGGATTCTGTCCTGGGAGAAACCTGGGATTTTAGGGAAGACAACAAGCACAGGGATCCAGGAGCATCCAGTCGCTCCAGCTGCTGTGTCCTAGCACTTTTAGGGAACTAAAGACAATTTCAGGATAAAAAATAACTCCATAGGAAAGGAACATTTTACCAGGTCAAGCAGCCTGGGCAGGTCTGAGGTTTGCATTACTGGGAATATTTGAGGAGTATGGAATTATTCCAGTGTAGTTTTGCAGGAATTACACAGTGGCTAGGAGTGGAGATGATGGAAAAATGCTCGGAAATTCGGGAAGGAGCAGGAGCAGAGGGAGGGGAAGGCGGGATGCTGTAGTGGGAGACAGACGGTGGCAGCACCGAGACAGGGAATTCCTCTTCTGCTTCCCGAATTGTGCAGCTTCCTCCTCCTTTTCCCTACGGAAATCCAGCCTGGGCCTCCAAGATCCATGATTCCGTGAGGTGTTTTAATATTTTCCAGCGGAATTTCTTTGGGAAATGAGGGTTCTGGACGTGAGACTTTGTTTGTCCCTGTCCTCCTCCTTCTTTTTTCCTTCTTTTTTCCTTCTTTTTTCCTTCTTTTTTCCTTCTTTTTTCCCTTCTTTTTTCCTTCTTTTTTCCTTCTTTTTTCCTTCTTTT
>VZRZ01002790.1:1763-40092 GCA_013398175.1 Climacteris rufus | reverse complement strand
TTTTTTTGTTTTGGTTTGGTTCTTTTTTGGTTTTTAGGGTTTTTGTTTTGTTTTTGGTGGTTTTTTTGGTGTTTTTTTGGTGGGTTTCTTTGTGGTTTTTTTTTTGTTTCTTTATTTTTGGGTTTTAGAGTTTGGGGATTTTTTTGTTTGTTTGTTTTTGGGTTTTTTTTGTTATTTGTTTTTGTTTTTTGTGGTTATGTTTTTGTTTTGTTTTGTTTTGTTTGTTTTCCAAATTCTTCTGGAATTAAATAAGGCCCAGGTGGAGACACTGTCTCACCTCAGCCACCTGAAATTATGGAGTTGAGCTTGGATGGAATCGTGTTCCCTCCTTCCCCAAACCCAAAAAGAGTCCAAAAATAGTAAAAAACCACAAATAAACCCCCCAGATTTCCTCAGTGAGCCTCGTACAGCCCCACTGGAAAAATGAAATCCTGTCACACCTCATCCTGATCCTTGGAAACTTCCAAAAATCTCCAGTGCTCTCCAGAACCTGTGGGAAACAACTTTAGCTCAGTGTTTACAAGATAAAGGGATTAAATTATGGCAAAAAAATCAGCTTTTAGGTCTGCCCTAAAAAAGCAGAGTCCTCTTGGGGCTCCTGGTTTGTTTTCCTTTTTTTCCTTTCTTCCCAGGGAGGGGCCAGCAGGAATTTGGATTCCAGGTTTTTTGGGCCTGTTTCCATGCCTGGAGCTTCCCTCTGGGACGAATCACTGGTGTTCCTGCAAAAAATAGTCTGGATGCAGGGCCTGAGGGATGAAAACTCCCAAATTAATGAGATGATGGATTTCTGCTTCCCTGCTTCCCATTTTTCAGACAAATGGAATTGGAGGCAGTGGCTACTAAGGAGGTGGATCTATGTTTGGATCTAAACAACCATTCCAGCTGGAAAATCCCGTGTTCTGTGGCACCATCCCAGCCCAAGCTCCTGGATGGGCTGGGAAGGAATTCCCTAAGCAGAGCTGGATGATTTTATGGAGCTCAATCTCTTTTTTTTTTTTTTTAGCAAAGAATTCACCCCTGTGAAGCTTCAAAATGAGATTTTCCCACCTAACTCAGGCCATGCTGGGATCCTCGAGGAATTTCCTCCCGAGAAGCATAAATTAGGATTAGGATCCTATGTTTAATTCCCTGACATCAACAGGAGGAGAGTTAATCTGGTTAATTAATGCAATTTGGAGCAATCAGGGTGGAGTTTTGGGATGTCTGATTGCCACCAGCAGAGCTTCAGCCCAGCTCTTCCTGGAAAAAGGGCAAAGGCTCCTGGAGATCCATGAGGGAATAAATGGCATCCAGCTCCAGAGCCGAGTTGTTGCTGCACAATCCACACTCAGCTCATTTCTCTTTGTCTCCTAAAACCACAGATTCCCTGTTCCCAATGCCCCTTGGATCATTTCTGCTCCAGGTGCTCGTGGTTCCCATCAAACCTGTGCCAAAGGTGCTGCCACCAGTGTGGAACTGTCAATATTTGGGGGATAACTCCATATCCGTGTGCTTTTCCTGCTGGGAATGTGTGTGACAGCCCGGTGGGGAGAGCAGCAGGCAGGGGCAGGGAAAGGAGGAGTGGCTGTAAAGGGAAAGAAAGCGTGGTTAGATGGGATTTTGGGAAGAAATTCCTGGCTAGGAGGGTGGGGAGGGGCTGGGATGGAATTCCCAGAGAAGCTGTGGGTGCCCCTGGATCCCTGGAAGTGTCCAAGGCCAGGTTGGACGGGGCTTGGAGCAACCTGGGACAGTGGAAGGTGTCCCTGCCCATGGCAGGGGGTGGCACTGGATGATCCTTAAGTTCCCTTCCATCCCAAACCATTTGGGGATTCTCCATCCTGTGCCTTGAATTCCATTTCACTTCCCAAAGCTGAAGGATTCTCCTAATTTTATCACCTTCAGTGATGTCAGCCGATTCTTCCCGCGGGGTTTTCACCTCCTGGCGTTTTTCCAGGGGGGCTGACGTGCCCTGAGCCGGCTGTGCTCACTTCCTGTGCCTCATTTCTCCGGAGAGCTGGGCCTGGGAAGGAGGAAGCTGCTGGAGTTGGCTCACAGGGCTCTGCTGCCCGGTGCCACTTCAGGAGAGCTTCCCTTGGCAGTGCTCGGAAAAGAGCAACTCCAGACCCCTGCTCCTTGGAAAACTGGATATTTGGGATGGCTGGCACGGCTCTGCCGACGGGTTTTAACACCAGAAAGTGCAGACTGACCCCAAAACCGGTGAGAGGGGTGGGAAGAGATGCTCTGCCTCATCCTTTGCTGCCTTGGACTGCAGGGATTTTCTCGCAGGAGAACGACTCTGGAACTAAGCGGGATTAACATGAGGAATTTTGGGCTTTTCCAGTTGTGTGGAAGGGGTTTTGTGTCCCTGAGATCATCTGAAATTTGGGAGAATGGGCTTGGTTGTCTCCTGTGGTACCAGCTCACGCTGAGCTGTTGCATTGCTGTTTCCTTTTCCAACTTTTCCAAACGATTTTCCGGCACAGCCACGCCTGTGTGTGCTCCCAGAGGCAGGAAAGGTTTGCCAGGAGCACTGGAGCCTTGGGAGATAAAATCAGAGGATTTTAGGAGGGGAAAAAACCTTGAATCCAGTGGATTCTCCCCTTTCCAATGAGTTGATTTGTGCCTTCTGTGTTATCCAGGACATGTCCACGGCTGAAACAACGGGATCCCTGCTCCAGGTGGAGGAAAACTTCTCTGCCTGCCTGGCACGGATCGATGCCCTCATCCTCAAGCCTCTGCTCCAGGCAGGTAAGTCAGGAGACTTTTTGTCTGGAATTCCCACCCTGAGTCACTGGCACACCTCAGCAGGGATGTACAAGTGAAATTCCCACTGACAACGTGCTGGGAGGTGTTTCCTTGGAGCAAATATTTTGTAGGGATGTTCATGGCCTCTCACTCAACCCCAGGACTGTGGTTCCTGTGGGTTTTAGGGATTAATCCACGTTTTAAAACCTGGATCAGCACACCCACTCCAGGGTTTCCAGCATGGAAATTTAACATTCATCCCACACAGATGTGAGCACTGAACTGAGCCCTCTCTCCCTCCCTGCCCTGCTTCCATGGTCAGACCCATCCCTGGAGGTGGAACTTGTGGGAGCAGGTTTGGAGCTGGCAGGGAATCAGAGCAGCTCCACTGAAATAACAAATCCATGGAAATGTTCACGAGCCTGTCTGGCCCAAAGTGGTGGGACTGGATTGGGCTGGGGGGTGGTTCCCTCTCCTGTCCCTGCCTTTTTGGAGACTGGGAACAGTTCTCTGGGACAAGGGCAGGGAATTTCCCTCTGGAGCTCCTGTCTGAGCTGGGGCTGAACATCACAGGGAGTTTGTGTGGGGAAGAACCTTAAGGATCATCCCATTCCCACCCCCTGCCCTGGGCAGGAACACCTCCCACTATCCCAGGTTGCTCCAAGCCCTGTCCAACCTGGCCTTGGACACTTCCAGGAATCCAGGGCAGCCACAGCTTCTCTGGGAATTCCATCCCAGCCCCTCCCCATCCTCCCAGCCAGGAATTCCTTCCCAATATCCCATCTATCCCTGCCCTCTGGCAGTGGGAAGCCATTCCCTGTGTCCTGTCCCTCCCTGCCTTGTCCCCAGTCCCTCTCCAGCTCTCCTGGAGCCCCTTCAGGCCCTGCCAGGGACTCTGAGGTCTCCCTGGAGCCTTTTCCAGCTGAACAATCCCAATTCTCCCAGCTTTTCCTCACAGGAGAAGCGCTCCATCCCCCTGATCATCCTTGTGGCCTCCTCCGGACTCATTCCCATTATCCAAATGCTTTGCACTAAAAAATTCAGCTGAGTGTTAGATACAGGCAAAGCATTCCACAAGATTTCTTGGGAATCAAGGCTTTTTCACTGTTTTTTCCTCCCATTTTTCCTCTCCAAGAGCCCAGTGACCAGAAGGGGAAGGAGAACTTCAAGCTCTTTGTGCTTCTCAATGATCGTTTCCAAGCCCTCTGGAACTTCACAGAGGAAAACTCCCGGATCCTGAAACAAAAATGCAGCAGCTCCGAGTCCTTCTGCATCCAGGACCTTTACATCATCTGGAAAGGAGACCTGGTCCTGAATCTCTACATCCAGTAAGCACCAAAACATTTTGGAGCAGCAAATTTCTCGGAATTTGGATGATTTCTCAGAGGGAAGGCTCGAGCTGTCAGTGGGAACATCAGGAAAAAGCAGGATTAAACCCTCAGAGGGATGAGGAGGGAAGATGTCACCACAAAATTTGATTTTTTTGTGGTTTTTGCCACGTTTTGATGCTTTTGGGGAGGGATATGATAGGAAGTGGTGGATGGGAGGGCTGTGAACGCCACACTGTCCATGTTCCTGTAATTAATTAATTAATTAATCTGCTGCCCATCTGCTTCCAAAAGGAAAGGTTTCTCCAAAGCACTGAGTTGATATCCCAGGTCATGGATGTCTGAGATGCCATCAAAATGTTCAATTTTTTCATTTATTCTCTTCATAAATGTGGCCAAGCCTTTGCCAGCTGGGCCTGTACAATTTGGGCCCCACAGGAATGGGAAGTGGGCACGTGGCTCCTGGATTCCTGCTCATCCAACCTTGTTTTTAGTGGATTTTCTCCATGTGGAAGGGAGGAAAAGCTCCTTTTTTTTTCAGTTTTCCCTTGGGCAGCAGCACTTTAGAAAGGAGCAGTTTGGAGCAGTGGGAGTTTCCCTTTGGGATCTGACTCCTTGGATTAAAGCTGCTTTGCCTGGGGCATGGAAAAGGTGGAAACTTGTGCTGTGGCACAAAGGAGAAGTTTATCTGAAGATCTGATTTCCCCTTGTCTTGAAATGAAAACCGGGTTTTGTTGGGGGTTTAAAAAGCAGAGCTGGTTCCTCCACCCCTCTGCTGACTCACTCCCTGTGCTCCCGATCCCACATCCTCACTGGAATGGTGGAGGAAGGAGGAAGGAAAAGCTGCTGGTCAGGGGCCTGAAAATCAGCAGGAAATGTTGTCCCTGAAAAATGTAATTAATGATAATTAGTCTGGGTGTTCTGCATGGTTTAACTGAGAACTCCACTGGGAGAAAACCTGGGATTTGCTGGGAAAATACAGCTCGGTCTCCCTCTAGTGTGGGATGAGAAACATTGGAGAGGGACACCCTGAATTTGCATCAGGAATAGAGACCTGACACTTTTCATGGAATCATGGAATGGTTTGGGTTGGGAGGGACCTTAAGGATCATCCCATCCCACCCCCTCCCCTGGGCAGGAACACCTCCCACTATCCCAGGTTTCTCCAAGCCTGTCCAGCCTGGCCTTGGGCACTTCCAGGGATCCAGGGGCAGCCACAGCTTCTCTGGGAATTCCATCCCAGTCCCTCCCCACCCTCACAGGGAAAAATCCCTTAAATTCCCCCAGCAGAAATTCCTCCATCCAAAGCTGCTGCTCCGAAGCTCAGCCTTTGCTTTCCAGGACAGTTGTGTGAATTTCCTTCTGCTTGTGCTAAATCCCGGGATGATTTGAATTTCCTGTCATGATCCAAGAGCAAAAGGCAACCAGGCAGTTAAACCAAGGAGCTGGGAAAGGGATAAAATGGGAATGAGCCAAGGGGAAAAGTGCAGGGGCTGCATCTGTCCCTGCCTCCTTTGGATACTTGGATGTGACATTTTCAAATTTGCTTCTTCCCTTTATCATGGAATCACTTCTGCTGGAAAAGACTTTTAAGATCATAGAGTGCAACCTTTTTTCTTCTTTTTTTTTTTTTAATTCTGTTTATTTTAAGTGAATTTGTCTTTTACATCTCAGTATAACTGGAGGGAGGTGCAACATTAAGTGATGTTCTGCTGGTGGTTTGAAATAATTCATCTGGGAATATCAGGGCAGAGTATTGGAGGCTGGAATTGGTTGCTTAAAGTTTTACATTTAAATTCATTTTTTTAAGTTTGAAAGTGCAAAAGAAACAACAAAAAATAAAAATAAACCAAGGCAGGTTACAGAATAAAATCAGAACCATCTGGGTTGGAAGGGATCTCCAAGATCACCTCATTCCAACCCCTGTGGGTAGGGAATCTTCCACCATCCCAGGGTGCATAAAATCATCAATTATTGGTACAGGAAAATGCAGATCTTGGAAGGAAATACTGCAAAATATTCAGTTAGTACTGAAAAAAGAAAATTATGTCTTCTACTTGTAAAAAACCACCAATCTCCACCATAATTTACATCCCAATTATCTGAAATAATCCAAATCCTGTTGGAGGGAACTGCATGGCAAGGGGTCCATAATGTGCTGTGAACGAACAGCTCTGCTCCTGCAGGTAGGAGTTTCATTCCATGAAATCCCATGGAAACTGATTCTGGCACTGACAGCGCTTCTGCCTTACCCAAGTTTGCCATAAAATCATGGAATTAAGATTGGAAAAGACCTCCAGGATCGAGTCCAGCCTTTGGCTGATCCCCACCACGTCGACTAAACCATAAAACATCGGGGCTGTTGCACTGTCCTCTTCCACAGGGGACTTTGTGGGAGACTCCAGCACCTTGGGGTCTCTAAATTTGTCCTTCATGTCCCTCTTTACCTCACCCTGTGCGTCCTTGGCGTTTTTTCCCAGGTATTTTGTCACCTTTGCCAACTTTGTCGTTGTCCATGGCTTCGAGCAGGCCACCAAGAGCAAGAGGTCAGTGGGGTGGGAAACCCTTGGGAAGGGGCTGGTGGGGATGTGGGGATCTTGTTTGGGTTCTACACCGAGCTGGAGGGAGCAGCTCTGTCCATGAGAGATTCCCAGAGTGGTTTGGGTTGGAAAGGACCTCAAAAATCTTCTCATCCCACCCCCTGCCGTGGGGACACCTTCCACTCTCCCAGGTTGCTCCAAGCCCTGTCCCAGCTTGGCCTGGGACACTTCCAGGGATGGATTTCCTCTCTTCAACCCTCTCCAGCTCCTTCTAACCACACCCAGCTCCTTCTGGAGGAGTAAATTTGGAATTTGGGGATCTGGGATTTGAGGAAGGACGCTGTGGGAATCTGGCAGGGAATTTCCACTTGTTCTGGAGATTTATGGAAACAGCAAATGAAAACATGAACTTTATAAAGAGCAGATTCCCACCGACTTGATCTTCTGATTTTTTATTCCTTTCTCCAGCCTCTCTGGAGTGAGAAAAGTTTGGAAAACAGAGGAGTGGGAGTTTCCAAAATAATTAATGAACCTTTATCTTAATTCCCCATCTTCCAGTGAGGCCTGGAAGCACCAAAAGAGCGTGCTGAAACAATTCCTCACGGATTTCACCTCTGAGAGCTCCATGGCCCTGGCCTTGTACACGGTTCTGCACAAACCCATCCGAGATCACATCCAGCAGTACATCCTGCTCCTCTCCAAGCTCCACCAGGATCTCAAGGAGGTGGGAAGCTTCATGTCATGTTGATTTGTGAGGCTTTGTGGATGTGCCAGTCCAGAAATATTCCCTAAAATCCAACCTGAACCTCCCTTGGCCTAAAGTTGAAGCGTTGCCCAAGCCCTTCCTTCTTTTCCCAGGGCTCTGAGAAGGATGTGGTCACCACTGTCATCAAGGAATACGGGAAGCTGGACTCTTTCATCAGCCAGGTCCTGGATGAGGCTTGTTTCACCAAGGCCTTGTGGAAATCCTTGGGCTACAAGTTCACGGTGAGTCCTGGGTGGGAAAAGTGGCACTTTTTGAAGGGCTTTACATCTCCATGAGGAGAATTGGGTATGGATCAAGGATTTGAGGCTGGAAGTCCACAGAGCAGAGCTGGGTGGAAGAGCTGGAGACAATGGGAGTTTCAGAGCTGAGTTGTGTGTCCGGTGTTGTCACTGTCGCTTGAACCCGGAGTCAGACGACCTCTGCAGGAATTCTTGGCTGGAGTTGTGTGTCCTCTCCCAAATCCTGGTGTTTCCTGATGTGTGCAGGACATGCTGTGTGTCCCTGAGAGGAGGCTGCTGGAGGACAGCAAGAACCTTCCCATCTGGGCCAGCACCAGCCGCTCCGACCGCATCCTGCTCTTCGACGACGTCCTGGTGCTGATCCAGGTGAGCCTGAGGCTGGGAAGGCAGTGGCAGTAAAATCCAAATGAAATGGCAGGAATGACAGGAATTTCAAAAGAACGGACAGGAAAAATCCTGTTCCTTTGATGCTGAAAACACAGCAGAGCTTGGCTGTTGGGAAAACTTAATTTTGGATCCATCCACCTGTGGTTGGCACTGGAGAACGAAGGAAAGTCTGGGAAGGAGTAGAGGAGCATCCACACAACATTTTTCCCAGTAAATGTGGATTATCCACCCACCACAGGCACCTTTTGAGTGATCCAAACCCTTTTTCCACAGGGAATTTTGGTCCTTAGTTATTAGAGGAGGCCTCATGTGTCAATGGTGTGATTCCATAAGCTCCTATACTTTGGAATAAATAGGATTTTCCGTGGTTGACTCTGTTCATGGCATGGCTGCAGATGCTGGCAGTGGTTTTGGGGCTATTTTGGGTATTTTTGGATGTGGGGCAGACACGGAATGTCTACAGCCATGGTCATGAAGGATGTGTTCCCGTGAAATAATTCCAGCTTGGATTGCTCTGCCTGAGCTCCTGTGATCCAGCAGGGATGGATGGATATTCCTGAGCCCTCTCCCTGCTCCTCAGTCCTGTGCCAGCCCCCAAACGCTGCCCTGGGAGCTGGAGCATCTCCCAAGCTCTCCCAAACACAGCCTTGGTGATAACTCAGGGTCCAGGCCTGAGGAATGGGGTGGGAATTCCCTCCTCCAGCTTGGATTTCTCATCCTGCTGGGAGCAAGTGCCCCCAGGCTCCCTTTGAACTCCAGGAAGAGCCATGTGCCGTGGGAATGTGGTTCATCTGCCCTATTTTGGGTGCCAGAATGAGGATGAGCTGGATCATGGCCTCGCTCTGGTGACTGGGATGGGAGCACGGGATAACCAGATCCCATGGAAGTACCTCATGTTCCCATCTGTGTCTCACCTGCTGCTGCTGGGATTTATAGAATCTTGGGAGAGAGAATTGGGCTGGGATTGAACTGGTTGGCTTTGATTTGGAATCTTGATGTCCCTCCCTTGCCTGTTATCCCAAATCTGGGAGCTGCATCCGTGGTGAATTCCTTGGCCAGCTCCATCCCCCCTGGCAGCAGCTCTGGATGTTAGACAGGGAAGGGAGATGGAAAATTAAGCAGTCTTTATCTATTATTTCAACCATTTTAGTTTGTTCTTAACTAAAAGTTAAATTTTGGTTTTGGGGGCCATTTTTGGTGGTGCCACCTGAAGTCCAAATCCTAAATAGATCCCAGAATGGATTGGATTGAAAGGGAGCTTAAAGATGATCCCTTTTCACTCCCTGCCATGAGCAGGGACACCTTCCACTATCCCAGGTTGCTCCAAGCCCCATCCAGCCTGGCCTTGGGCACTTCAGGGATGAGGCAGCCACAGCTTCCCTAGGAATATTGTCTGGGATGATTTGGGAATGTTGCCATGTGACAGAGAAGAAACTCTCATGGAGATCAGTGTCACCTCGGAAGGTTTTGCTGCTGGTTGTAGCCATGGAATTATGGAACAGCTTTATGAGTGTTAAACTAAGAACTTTCCTCCTTCTTCTATGTTTTTTCCATCTCCAAAGTTCCATCTTTTCTGTCATCCTAAGGTGGGATGGATGTATGGACCGAAAAGGAGGGAATTTATAGTCCAGTTCTGCCATTCAAGGCATTGATTATTTCCATCAATAACAGGAAAATCTTCTCCCTTTTATTCCAGGGAAACAGCTTCCAGAGTTTTGATCTGAAGCTGGTGTGGGTGGATGAAACCTGCGGGGAGAAATCGGCCCCGGGACCGTAAGTGAGAAATTCCCACTGGGAGGTGGAAAAAAAAGCAATAAAAATGCTCCAGTTGATGATGACACTGAGAGAAAATGACCCAAAGCTTTGTCCCATCTCCCTTCCAAGCAGTGGGATTGGCTCTGGGATGTGGTTAAGGGAGGCTCCTCTCAGATGGGGTCACAGCAGTTTGGAATTTGCTGATGGATTGAAATCCCAGAATCCCTGAGGTTGGAAAAGCCCTCCAAAGTCACTGAGTCCAATGCCCACCTTGTCCCCAGCCCAGAGCTCTGAATGCCACATCCAGGCCTTCCTTGGACACCTCCAGGGGTGGGGACTCCAAACCTCCCTGGGAAATTCCAATGCCTGACCCCCCTTTCCATGGGGAAATTCCTCCTGATGTCCAAGCTGAGCCACCCCTGGCACAGCTTGAGGCCATCTCCTCTCATCCTATTGGTAGTTGCCAATTAATACTGAAATTATTTAGCCCAGACCTAAAGTACTGGAGTATCTCTGCAGAAGAACCACTTATGAAAGCTCCTGGAGGGGATTGGGAAGAGCAGGAATTGCTGTTGGATTGGGAAATGTGTTTTTCATGGGCTCTATCCTGGTTTTTACCTTCCAGGTACAGCCTGCGCATCACCACCCCAGAAGAAACCTTCTTCCTCTCTGCCAAGGACCCCCAGATGAAGGTCAGGATTTGGGATTTTTGCCATTTATTTATTATTTAAAGCAGAATAATAATCCTGGTGGGGTTTGGGTTGGGATTTTTGTCCCCTTTTCCAAGATAATCCTGGATTGGATGGCCAGAGGTGGCTTAGAGTTGAAGGTTGGTGAGAAATATTGTTGGGAACCCACCAGTTTCTTGCTGCTTTTTCTGAAGTGTCTTTTTTTTCACAATCAAATTGAACATTTAAAGAAAATTTAATTATTTTAGAACTTTTTCATGTCCAAGTGGAAATTTGCCCCTCACAGCTGTGTTGTGCCTTGGGGCAGTATCCACCTTTGAGGATGAACCTGTGGATGCTGGAGGGGGGCTTTGGTTGGAACCCACCAATTTCTTGGTGCTTTTCCTCAAGTGTCTTTTTCACAATCAACCTGAACATCTTTTCTTGAAGTCCAAGTGGAAATTTCTCACTTTTTTTAACATCCAAGTGGAAATTTTCCCCTCATAGCTGTGTTGTGCCTTGATGCAGTATCCACATTCCAGGATAACCCCTGTGGACGCTGGAGAGGGGCCAGCTCTCCCTGCTGTGATGGGAGCCCACCCATTTCTTGTTGCTTTTCCTTTCCATTATCAACTTGAACATTTTCTTTTAATTTTGTTTTATGTCCAAGTGGAAATTTTCCCCTCACAGCTGTGCTGTGCGTTGGGGCAGCACCCACCTTCCAGGACAACCCCTGTGGATGCTGGAGACAGCCCAGATCTCCACAGCTTTGGTGGGAACCCACTCATTTCTTCTTGCTTTTCCTCAAGTGTCTCTTTTGAACAATTTTTTAAATTTCCAAATGGAAATCTCTCCCTCACAGCTGTGTTGTGCCTTGGTGCAGCACCCACCTTCCAGGCCAACCCCTGTGGATGCCAGAGACGGCCCAGATCTCCACAGCTTTGTTGGGAACCCACCCATTTCTTGTTGCTTTTCCTTTCCATTATCAACTTGAACATTTTCTTTTAATTTTGTTTTATGTCCAAGTGGAAATTTTCCCCTCACAGCTGTGCTGTGCGTTGGGGCAGCACCCACCTTCCAGGACAACCCCTGCAGATGCCGGAGACGGCCCAGATCTCCCCAGCTTTGTTGGGAATCCACTCATTTCTTGTTGCTTTTCCTCTTTTGAACAATATTTAAAATTTCCCAGTGGAAATCTCTCCCTCACAGCCGTGCTGTGCCTTGGTGCAGCACCCACCTTCCAGGCCAACCCCCGTGGACGCCGGCGAGGGCCCGGCTCTCCCCGCTGCCATGGGAACCCCTGGATTTCCCGCTGTTTTTCCTGAACCTGCGTTTCCTGGGGGCTGCCCTGCTGTGTCCCCCCGTGACCCCTGTCCCTGCTGTGTCCCCAGGCCGTGTGGCAGTGGAAGCTGAGCCAGGCCGTGCGCCAGGCCCTGCGCGGGAAGCGCGATTTCCCCCTGTGGGGCCGCAGCGGGGAAGGCAGCGAGCCCCCGGCCTGCCGCTTCTTCACCTACGTCTTCAGGCTGGAGGGCAGGCTCAGGACGGCCACCTACGAGGGCGAGTGGCACGGGGGGAAGCCCCATGGCAAGTAAGGAGCTTTTCCTGCCCCTTTTCCAAGCAGGAATAAGGATGGAAGTGCTGTCTGTGTGTTCCCGGGAAGGTTGGGAAACACCAAGGTCAATCCCAATATCACCAGGCCGCTCAAGCACATCACAGAGGGCCTGCTCCTTCTTTGGGCACTTCCAGGTGGTGATAAAGAAATAATTTTATTACAGATGCAGCTCTGGATGTGAATCTGGGATCTCTGGTTCCTGCCTTGCTCATTCCCAGAGGGAAATCTGGCCTTGAGGGCAGACCTAGCAAAGCCTGAGTCTTGAGACTTGGGGTTTATTGTGGATGTCTCACCAGTGCCACTGGTTTATGCATTAAATCCTAAAGGCTGCCCCAAAAATGTGGTGCTGATCACCCTCAGGGTGAGGGACTTAGGACTTAGACTTGACCTAAAATGAAGATCTCACCCTGAGACATTAAAATCTCATCCCTGTGATAAGAAAAATCCACTTGTTTGTAAATGGGAGAAAAGTTATAGCCTGTGCTATCAAAATCTATTTTAACTTTATCCAGACTTTTAACATCTAGAGTTTTATCAAAGGAATTAAGAAAAGCTTAAACACAAAATAAACTCAAATGCATTTAATGGGAACAGGAGAACAGTTAATTAAATCCAAGTTTAAGAGAGCTTTACCAAATGGGAATGTCTGTAAATCTAAGGTCCCAACCAGAACTTTTTAGACATAGGATAGTGCAGAGTCTCTGGGGTTTTTTTGGGAAGAAACATGGAATATGACCAACCTCTTCAGACACCAAACCAGGCTGATTTGGAAATTTTATGAGTTTTACACAGTTTGCTCTTGAAACAAAAAGGATGTCGACTTGGTTTGAAAGAGCCTTAAAACAATGAAAATACCCAGAATCAGAAATGGTTTGGGTTGGAAGGGATTTTAATCCGTTTCCAACCCTGAATCAACAGCTTAATCCTGAATATTTGTTTAAGAGATGGAGCTGTGTCCTGGAACAGCATTAAAGAAGTGTTTAGGGTAGAGATGCATCATCCCCACCTTCCCCAGCACCTGCACTCCCACAGAGACCTCAAAACCATCTCCTTGGATTTTGCCTTCTCCTGCCCTAGGGCTGGAAAATGGGGATTAATCAAAACCTCTCCTGCTTCACATGAAGTGATTTGGGTGAGGCATCCCAGAAATCTGTGGCAGAATTTCAGTGATTTAGATATTTTAATTCCTTGGCTTTGAGCTGCTTCATGACCAGACTTCCCTTCCCACTCCTGGAATTCCTCTGCTGTGTGGCTTTGCTGAGGGAAGGTTCCAGAGCAGCCTCCTGGCCTTGGTGGCTGGTCCAGGATCTCCGAGGGAGGAACACTGAGCAGGAGCTGTAGGAGTGAGAATTAGGGCTCTTTGGCAAAAACATCTGCATTCTCCACTGCCCTGTCCCAGAATTCCAGGTGACCTGGTGTGGGGGAAGGACAGACTCCCACTCAGATGGAGCTTAAACATCCTCGTGCCTGGAGCAGACATGGAATTATGAAATATTCTGAGTGGGAAGGGATACCCAGGGATCATCCAGTCCAACCCCTGGCCCTGCACAGACACCCCAACAATCCCACCCTGTCCCTGGGAGCGTTGTCCCAATGCTTCTGGAGCTCTGGCAGCCTTGGGAATGTGCCCATTCCCTGGGGAGCCTGGGCAGTGCCCAGCACCCTCTGGGGGAAGAACCTTTTCCTGATATCCAACCTAAACCTCCCCTGGCACAGCTCCAGCCATCCCTCATCCTCTCTGGCTTGCTCCCCTTTTCCATTCCTACCAACAAAGCAAAAGGAGATTAATTTTAAGTGGATTTAAAATACATTTGATCAATTCTCTGTAAAAACCTAAAAAAGGAGCCCGTCTGGTGTGGGTGTTTGAAACAACCACCTTGGTGAAAGTCAAACAAACGTGTCATGGTTTTGGTGTTGCACCATCTCCTGTTAAACTGCCAGAGGGCAGGGATAGATGGGATATTGGGAAGGAATTCCTGGCTGGGAGGGTGGGGAGGCCCTGGCACAGGGTGCCCAGAGAAGCTGTGGCTGCCCCTGGATCCCTGGAAGTGTCCAAGGCCAGGTTGGACGGGGCTTGGAGCAACCTGGGATAGTGGAAGGTGTCACTGCCCATGGCAGGGGGTTGAACTGAATGATCTTTTAGCTCCTTTCCAACCCAGACCATTCCAGGATTCTGTGATTCCATTGTCTGTGTTTAGGGAACGTGCAGGGATCTGATTGTCTGGGATGAGGCAAGAATTGGGGCAGTGAGTGGGTGTGGGTGGGGTGGGAGACCGGGAGGGATGGAAATCACTCCGGACTTGGGCAAGGCCGTGCTGGAATTTGGCCATGGTTGACCATTCCTGTCTCTCCTTGCCTTGTTATCACCTCCTGTCTATCATTTTTCCAGCCCCCACACAGAGAAGATGGAATGATAGGATCCCTTGGGACTGGTGCTCCTCTCTTGTTTTCCCAGTGCCCGGCACGATGGAGTTCTGGGCTGTGGTGTCACCGTGTTCTCCACAGGGATGTGCCAGGCTGGAACTCCTGGCTTAATCACTGCAATTAAACAAGGATTATATGCAGGGATGACCCAGCACCTCCACAAAATGCTTTTGGGATTAGGGAGCTTGGAATGGGTTCTTCCCACTCGTTCCAGAGCATGAAAACATTATGGGATTAAAAAAAAAACAAGTCCTAGAGGTGCCTTTTGTGTCGTTTGACTTCCAGGGAAATTTCTGATGTTTGGCCATAGAATCTGGGAACGATTCGGGTTGGAAAGAACCTTAGGGAAGATCCATTTCCAACCCCCTGCCATGGGCACCTTCCACTGGACCCAAAGCTCCGTCCAACCTGGCCTAAATATTTAGGCTGAGCTTTGCCAGCTCCCGTTGCAGCTGTGAATGTTGTGATGCCCCTTGTGAGACAATTCCTTGAATTCCAGGGGGATACTGAAGTGGCGCGATGGACGCAACCATGTCGGGGATTTCCAGGACGGCCTGGAGCATGGGTAAGCCTTGGGAAATGGGATATTCCTTGCTTTCCAAATAAGCTGTGGAATGGTTTCTCCCAGAGGAGGGAGGGGACTGGCAGTGACTGACCATAAAGAACCACGGGGAGGTGATCAGTTCAGTGCAGACACTTCCATTCAGCTGGAATCTGATCCCTAAATCCATGAGCTTATTGATAGGAAGTGCCTTGAAGTCACTCCTAGATCCCTTTAAAAACCTCTGTTACAAGAGGATTTTCCACAGGAAAGAAACAATCCCATGACATTCAAGTATTGTTCATCTCGAATTTTTTGGAAGTGAGACTTCTGGATTCCTCATTTTTCCAAGGGTAGGGTTTTAAGGAGAAAATATCCCAAATACTTTTTGTCAGGAATACCAGAACATTTAACTCAGCCCCTAAAGTGGGGAAGGGGAAAACCAACACTGAAAGTAACTCTGGAGAAGAATCAATGAGGAACTGTGAGTGCTGCTCCCAAGGGGATGAGTTTTCCCTGGAACCAAACACAGTGGCACCTGGGAATAGTGTCAGAGGTGGATTCCAACCGGATAAATCAGCTTGGGAGTCTGGAAGGCCCTTGGTTTTTAGATTTCATCCCCTACAGCTGAGCTGCCGTTTTCCAAGCTGACCTTTTCCGTAGGTTTGGGATCTGCCTGGTGCCGCGCCGCGCCGAGGACCGGTACGACTGCTACAAGTGCCACTGGTTCCAGGGAAAGATGAGGGGCTATGGAATCTGTGAGTAAGTAAAACCCATGGATGGAGTCCAGGGAAAAAGGGGCTCCAGGTGCTTAAAGGGGGAAATGTTCCTGACTCGCCTGTCACTCAGAGTGCTGCTGGGAATTGGGATGGAGCCTGGGCTGGGAAGCCGCACTGGGGCATTTAGAATTCCAGAATTGTTTGGGAGCTCAAAGCTCATCCAGTTCCACTCCGTGCCATGGGCAGAACACCTTCCACTATCCAAGGTTGCTCCAAGCCCTGTCCAACCTGGCCTTGGATACTTCCAGGGATCCAGGGGCAGCCACAGCTTCACTGGGCACCCTGTGCCAGGGTCTGCCACCCTCCCAGCCAGGAATTCCTTCCCAATATCCCATCTATCCCTGCCCTCTGGCAGTGGGAAGCCATTCCCTGTGTCCTGTCCCTCCCTGCCTTGTCCCAAGTCCCTCTCCAGCTCTCCTGGAGCCCCTTTAGGCCCTGGAAGGGGCTCTGAGCTCTCCTGGAGTTTTCTCTTCTGAGGTCACCATGGCTCGGAGCCAAATGAGTTGGCCACCGGGAACACTGGGCTGTCCATGGTTCCTGCTCATCCTTATCCCTGATTTCTCTGTGCCAAGCATGACAGGAGAGCAGAGCCCAGCTTTCCAGCTGGGATAGGCCTATGGGATAGGCCTGTCCTCCAGCCTGGATGTTCTGCTCCTTATTTAAACTCAGAGGAGCTCTTCCCAGAGAGAAGAGCTCTTCCCAGAGAGAAGAGCCCTTCCCAGTCCAGGCAAGGGCTGGTGGCCACCACAGAAAGGGAAAGGCAAGCCTGGCTTCCTTCCTATGGATCTGATCTTCCACCCTGGATTAACCAGTGGCTGGTGAGAGGTCCAGGACTGAGTGGCCTGTCCCAGGATAATTTCAAGGCCGTGTGTTGTGTCCTTGGATGGTTTGGAAAGCTTTGGAATGACTGGTTTGGGTGATGCACATCCCTGGCAGTGAGCAAGGATCGTCTCCAGTGCTATCAGTCAAATATTTGGAATATTTACAGGTGGATGAGCCTGATCTCCTCACTTCCCTGCTTCCTGCTCAGGGATTAGCTGTCAAATAGTCCCAGTCTGGAATCCTGTCCTTATTCCTGCAGGTATGGGAACGAGATGGTCTACAAGGGCTACTTCAAGGACAACGTGCGCCAAGGGTTTGGGATCCTGGAGAACTTCTCAGCCGAGCATCCATTCAAATACACAGGACAGTGGGAAAACGACAAGAAGAATGGATACGGAGTCTGGGAAGACAAGGAGAGGTAGAGGTGGGGTGGGTCAGAGGTGGCTTTAGGTGCAGAACACTTTGTGCCTGCGTTGGTGGGGTTTGGATGGGGAGATTTGGGGATGGAGGGAGGGATGTAAGGCTTGGATTCCTGGGAAAGCATTCTGGGAGCTGAGTTTGTGTGGGACATCCAGCACAGGGTGTTGTATCAGGTAAAAGTACCCTCGGTAATGACACATCCAGTGGATGAAGAGCTAGGAAAACAGGGAAAACCTCACAATTTGGTTTTTATTGCATTCCAGAGGGGAGAGATACATCGGGACGTGGCTCGATGACCACAGACACGGACAGGGCATCGTGGTGACCCAGTCAGGGCTCTGCTACCAGAGGACATTCCATGCTGATAAGATGGTGGTGAGTCCCAGCTTTCAGTGGGGCCTGTAAATCCCTGGGATGTGGAATTCACTACCAAGGACAAGATGGATTATGAAATGTAACGTTAATCTTGGAGGACAAGTAGAAGGCGAGAGGGTTGGATATCAGGGAAGGGTTCTTCCCCCAGAGGGTGGTGGGTACTGCCCAGGCTCCCCCGGGAATGGGCACATTCCCAAGGCTGCCAGAGCTCCAGGAACGTTTGGACAGCGCTCTCAGGCACAGGGTGGGATTTTTGGGGTGTCTGTGCAGGGCCAGGGGTTTGATTTTCATCCCTGTGGGTCCTTCCAGCTCAGAATATTCTGTAATTTTTTCCATAATCATGGTTTTGAAGAACAAGGGCTTGGTTAAGTCTTGGTTCTTACCACCTTCAAGAGGGCAGGGTTAGCTGGGATATTGGGAAGGAATTCCTGGCTGGGAGGGTGGGAAGGCCCTGGCACAGGGTGCCCAGAGAAGCTGTGGCTGCCCCTGGATCCCTGGAAGTGTCCAAGGAACTGTTGGATGGGGCTTGGAGCAACCTGGGATAGCGGAAGGTGTCCCTGCCCATGGCAGGGGGTGGGGCTGGATGATCTTTTAGCTCCCTTCCATCCCCAACCACTCTGGGATTCCATGACATTCCGTCTGTCCCGGAGATCACTAAATCCTTACCTTTCCAGTGTGAATTCCCCTATGAAATTTGGGTGTCCAGTTCATTGAAAGTTTGGAAAGCAAAGGGAATTAGCAATGGAATAAAAGCTTTGCTTCCTGTGACAAATTCACACTTAAAACAACAAACAACCCCTTCCCCACTCCCCAAATTAGGGCAAAACATTCAGCATGGAAACTTGGTTGGAAGTGCTTCCCATAAAACCTCCACCTACAGAGAACCAAAACAAAGCTCTCTTGCTTTGCCAGTGCCAGAGGCTTCTTTAACTTCCCAAGGCTTCCAGGTGGGGAGCAGTCACTCAGTTTTCCTGGTGGAAAATTGGTGTGACCAAGAAGCTTCCCTTGGAAACCTTTTATTTTTGCCAGAAGGGGCGTTTTCCATGAAGAAAACCATTCCAGTGGAAAATGTGTTCTAGCTCTAAAAGTGACCACGTTTGCTGACTGGTTTAGGTACAAACCAAGGTTCAGGTCTAAACCTTGGGCTAAGCCAGAGTGAGAAGAAAATTCCCTGTTGATAGGGAATTATCCTGAAGCACTGGAGCAGTTTCCCAGGGAACGGGCACGTTCCCAAGGCTGCCAGAGCTCCAGGAATGTTGGGACAACGTTTTCAGGCACAGGGTAGGATTATTGGAGTCTTTGTGCAGGGCAGGAGCTGGGCTGGATGATCCTTATGGATCCCTTCCCATTCAGGACATTCCATGATTCTGCAGTTGCTTCTTTCTTGTTTTCTCTTGGTGATTTTCCAAAGAACGACCCCTAAGAGGTCCCAGGATTGGGAGCACCACAAGTTTGACCCCGTGACAATTCTTGGTGGCCCTTCCTAGCACAGGATCCTGCTTTTTGTTCCTTTTCCTAGGAAAATCCATGCAGTAAGGTTGTTCAAAGCCTCCTGACTATCCAGCACTTCTCCGTGGGTTTTCCCCGGACCATCTCCTTGCTCTTCTCCTGAGCACTGAAAGGAGACATTGGCCTTTAAAAAAAAAGGTCTTGGAATCTGCATCCCATAAATAATCCAAGCCAAGGTGGTTTTTCTGGATGAATTTGGGCAGGTGGGAAGTCCATGCCATGGATTCACTGCTTTTCCTTTCCTCCAAAGGGCTCTGGGATCCTGCTCCTGGAAGACGACTCCGTCTACGAAGGGAATTTCACGGAAGACCTCACCTTTGTTGGGAAGGTGAGAAGTTCTTCCATCTCATCCTGGAACTTCTTTCCCACATGGATTCATCTTCAAAGTTCGTTTCTTCCTGCTCCACGTGTCCCCAGCCTTCTAAAAAACCCCGTTTTCCTAGTTTTTTTGGAATATTTTTGCTATCACCAGCCTCATTCACAGAAGGAAGGCTGCAGCTGAGAGACCTTGGGAACTTTGTGAATAATTTGGGGTTTTAGTGTTTTATTTACCTGAGGTCTTGGTTTTTTTTTTTTTTTTTGGTTTTTTTTTTTTTTTTTTTTTTTTTTTTTTTTTTTTTTTTTTTTTGTTTTGTTTTTGTTTTTTGTTTTTTTTTTTTTTTTTTTTTGTTTTTTTTTTNTTGTTTGTTTGTTTGTTTTGGTTTGGTTTTGGTTTTTGGTTTTTTTTTTGCTTTTTTTGTGGTTTTTTTTTTGGTTGTTTGTTTTTGTTGTTTGTTTGTTTGTGGCTTTTTGGGTTTTTTTTGGTTGACTTTTCTGGGTTTTTTTGTTGAGTTTTTTTGGGTTTTGAGACACATTTTTGGCTGTGCTTTGCAGCTGCACTCAGGACCCTTTCTAATTCTTCAAACAAAAACGTTTCAGGCTTTGGGGTGGTTGAGAACACAGGAAATGATGTGCAAACCCCACAGGGTTTCAGTAACCGAGGCGTTAACAGAGCTGAGGGATCTGAAATGTGCATTTTGCAATCTGGACCCTGCCCTGACACGTCCAGCATTTTGTGGTTGGTTTTGAACAGAAATTTCTGCTCCACGTGTGGATCCAGTGCCCTCTTGCAGGGAAAACGAGTCCTCCAACCTGTCCCAGAAATCTGGGATGAGCCTGGCAGGAATTCTGTGGTTCTGTCACACTGAGGGATGTCAAAGTAGATGCTTATTAATGAATGCAAATGAGCTTTGTCATTTACTGCCTTGTCAGGGGAGGAAGAGTTTGTCATCATCTTCCTCCTCCAGGAGACTCGGGGGCAGGTTCTGCAGGGATTGATTACAGTGCTCGGACACTTCTCCCTCCAAAATTAACATTTAGCTTCAGTGGCCAGTCCAGAAAATTCTGTTCTTTATCTAAAGCTGGAATGTGCCTCCTGCTTTCAGCAGGGAGGATTTCAGGCTGGAATTCAAAGCCAGACTTGTTAGGATATTGTTTGGCTTTGGATTTAATTAAATCCTCCAGGTTTGAGTCAAGCTCCTGCACGTCTGCCGTGTTTGCCTCAGAGAAATTCAGGTTTGTTTTGGTAGCAGCTTGGAAGTGTTTATGGTGAATATCTGAGGATTTGGGAGGCCAAACTTCCTTGTGGTTTTCACCAGCAGAGGAAAAACAGAGGAGAAAGGGAAGTTTTGCTCATTGCAGGTTCGACACAACCGTTGCCAGATTTAACAGAGAATTTAATAACAGAGAATTTAATAACAGAGAATTTAATAACTCAGAGAAGATCTCAGAATTTAATAACTCAGAAGATCTCTGCAGAGCAAAATGCAAATGTTTTATTACTCTGATTGTGAGAGGTGTTGACTCCCGTGGCTCCCACTGTCAGGATAATGCTGGAAGCTGGGAATCTTCCCCTCCGTGGTGGAAGTCGTTCTGAGCCACCGTTTCAAGAGCTGGCTCAGCTGAAAAGAGAATTTGAAGTTCTTGCTCCAGCTTGTTTCCTCTCCCTAATGAGCTCCTGGCAGGATAACCCTGGATTTCTCCTCCTCCACAGGGAAAGCTGTCCTTTGCCAACGGCTTCGTTCTGGAGGGAACCTTCACCAACAAATCTGGGCAGGGCCTGCAGACCCACGGGATCCTGAACACGTCCAACGAGCAGCTGGACGAGGGCATAACCAAAATGTGAGCCCTGGAGGGGATCATTCCGTGCTGGGGCTCTCCCCAGGGCAGCTCTGCAGCAATCCCTCCAGGAAGCAGGGCTGGGAATTGAGCCAAAAACGGATTGGTGGGCAAGGGGAGGAGGAGGAAGGGAGCCCGGGGGTTGTGGTGGTGTTAATTCCATGTGGGAAGCAGGGAAGAGATGTTTTGTTGCCATCCTGATCCTTCCACCTGGGAGGCAGGATTGGAGCTTCCTGGGGCACTGGAGCTGCTTGGCCAGGCACTGGTGAGGACACAGGGCAGGAATAACTGAGCTAAAACCATCAGGCCACATCCTTTGGGATCATTCCCATGAACCCGGCTCTGATTGCTCAGGAGGACCTGGATACACCAGTTGAATTCCAACAAGGGGATCCCAGCGGGAAGAACAGCTGCCTGCCCTCACAAATTCCATTTCCTCTCTCAATTCCCTCCTTTTGCCTCTTCAGAATATTCCCAGTCCCTCAGAGGATCTGTGTGGCAGAAAAGCTCCTTTTTTTTTTTAGGCTATTCAGGCAGAAACAGCTGCTGGTGCTGGTTGCCCAAATCTTCTTCTTATCCGGCTTTTCTGCAGGCTTTCAGATGAAATCATCTATATTTAGGAATATCCATTAGTGGAGCAGAAAGCCTGGGATCAATTCATCAGCGAAAACTCAGATTATTTA
The DNA here is from genome assembly GCA_013398175.1 of Climacteris rufus. Taxonomy (NCBI): domain Eukaryota; kingdom Metazoa; phylum Chordata; class Aves; order Passeriformes; family Climacteridae; genus Climacteris; species Climacteris rufus. The sequence continues at coordinate 18,363 of VZRZ01002790.1, read as the reverse complement.
TGTGCCATGCCCCAGGAATTTTTCTTCACCCAGAGGACTTTTATTGTCAGGACAAGAGGCTGGAGGTGCTTTTGTTGAATCACCACTGAGGCACTGCCGGGTTCCTGTGCTCCCACAGATCCTCACAGGATCATCCTGGAATGGTTTAGATTGGAAAGGCCTTAAAGATCATCCCATCCCACCCCTGCCCTGGGCAGGGACACCTTCCCCTATTCCAGGTTGCTCCAAACCCCATCCAGCCTGGCCTTGGACACTTCCAGGGATCCAGGGGCAGCCACAGCTTCTCTGGGAATTCCATCCCAGCCCCTCCCCACCCTCCCAGCCAGGAATTCCTTCCTAATATCCCACCTAAATCCACCGTCTGGCACTGGGAAGCCATTCCCTGTGTGCTGTCCCTCCCTGCCTTGTCCCCAGTCCCTCTCCAGCTCTCCTGGAGCCCCTTCAGGCCCTGGAAGGGGCTCTGAGCTCTCCCTGGAGCCTTCTCCTCTCCAGGTTGGACATTCCCATCTCTCCCAAGCTGCCTCTGGAGCAGAGGGGCTCCAGCCTTGTGTTAATACCAAATCCTGGAGAACATTCCCATATTTGAGGGGGAAATCTGCAATCACTGAGGAAAGACATGGAAAATCCTAATCCCACGTTACGTTTTTCAGTCAGCTGGGCCTCAAGGAGTTCCCAGTGGAGAAGAGATGGAAGGGAATCTATGACCAGTTCCTGGAATTTATCCACTCTGGCTGCAAAGAGGAGATGGAGGAGTCTTTCACAGGCTTCCACATCCAAACCAGCAAGGAGCTGAGGAAATCCCAGGAATACCTGTTCTGCCAAAGGTATTGCAGGCCCTCCTTCCCTTTTAAATCTGCTGTGATTCCAAGCATTATCCAGTTGCTCCTGAGGTAGGAGCAGGAATTTTACACCTCAGTTTAAATTTGTGCTGCTGAGACTGATTCACTGAAGTGAAAAATTAATTTATCCTAATTATCTGATTGCCCCTTTGGAATTTATCACTCTGGATTTACCGTTGTGTGGTTTTCCTTCCTCACCTCCCATCTTTCCAGGGGCACTGAGGATGTATCCTGGAAGACTGAAGATATTCTGGAAGAGCTCATCCAGCACCAGGAGCAGGAGTCACTCCAGAGTTATTTAGAGAAGGTAAAGATTAAAATTATTTATTAAAATTATCATGATCCACGTTTTTCCACCAGATATGGACAAACTGTGAGCGCATAAAACCCTGCCAGGGACTTCCAGAGCTTTTCCAAAGGTTTTCCCTGCTGCTTTTTGGACACTTGGTGCCCAGCTATGAGGTCAGGAAGGGATGATAAAGCTCCACTCCTGCTTTCCAGCCTGGATCAGGGAATAGCCAACTGCTGGAAGCGATTCCTGACCTTCCAGGCACTCTCAGAGGTTGTTTTTCCCTCACCCACCTTTCCCTGGAGCACCCTTTGTTCTCTCTCTGGAATATCCCAGCCAGTCCTTTTGGGGTTTTCTCCACTCAAGGCAAGGGCTGACTCGTCAAACTCAATTTTCCTTTCTCGCCCAGGCATTGAAATCTTCCCTGCATCCCTTGGGAAAGCTGCTGAGGGCTTTGACCGTGGCTTTCCAGGCAACTTATTCTGGGATTGGGGCCAACAGGCACCTGCTGACCATGGCACAGGAGGAAGTCAAGTTCTATGCCAAGAAAATCTGGGAATTCTACCAGTAAGTCAAACCCCCAGAGTCTTTCCATGGGGTGTGAGCGAGGAGGGCTTGTGGAATGGGCCTTTGGGATCGTGTTTTTAGGTGTTGGGCCTTATCCATATTCCTTTTTCTTGGGAATTCTTGGCATATTTCTTGGGAATTCTTGGCATATTTCTTGGGAGAGCTGCTTCATGAAGGCGATAAATAAATTATTTGCAATAACTGAGGTCATATGGATCTAAAAAAGCTTTATTAAGCCCAGGACATGACCCAAGGCCTTCAGTGGGATTAAATCTCATGGAATTGTGGCAGATTAACGAGCTGTTTTCCATAATTAAACCTCATTTAGACAAGCACAGATAGGAGAAGAAACCTCACCAAGAAACGAGGACAGGAAAGCAGAGCAGAGCACACAACAGCGGTGGGGGATATCCATGTTGGAAGGAAAAATGGGATCATGGAATGGTTTGGGTTGGAAGAGACCCCTGCCATGGCACTTCCACTACCCCAGGGTGCTCCAAGCCCTGTCCAGCCTGGCCTTGGACACTTCCAAGGATGTGACAGCATCTGGGAATTCCATCCCAGCCCCTCCCCACCCTCCCAGCCAGGAATTCCTTCCCAAAATCCCACCCAAACCATTCTGGGACTTTATGAAAAATCGAGACAAGGCCCAGCTGCTTTTTCAGAGTGGGATCATCCCCAAATGTTCACGGATGGATTAGGGAATTGTGACCACCCCACTCTTCAGGATCCCTGGAGATTTTGGAACTCTCAGCCATTCCTGGTGCTTCTGTTGTTCAAGGAGAAACCCCTCAAATACTGAAACAAAACTGCAAGAATTCCAGAGAACTCCACTCATCTCCCACGTGATGCTGGGATGGCTGAGCTCCTCACTCATGAACAACAAATTATCCTTTAAAAAAAAGCAAGACAGGAACTAATCCTTGTTTCTGCTGCCCTTCCAGGGGTTTGCTCCGTTTGGCCCTGGAGCAGAAAGGCCAAGTGCCCTCCGTGGGTGTGGATGGAGATTCCAGGTATGTGCCACCTCTGGAGGTTTCATTTTCAGCTGTTGGGACAAACGAGGTGTCTCCCAAAATCCAGGAAGTGCTGAGCTCGTTGTGTTTGTCTGCTTGAGCCAGGCTTAGTGCCCAGGCTGGTCTGAGAGTGCCAAGCTTTCTGCAGTTCTGCTGGGAGCATGGAAACAACTCCTCGTCACCGTGCTCTGCAGCAGAGCACAGGGCAGAGCAGGCACAGACAGGATGTTCCCGGATAAAAAGTCGGAATAATTGTGGGAGATGCAGCTTTTGGGGTTTGGGGAGTGAGAAGCAGCACTTTGGTTCAGTTTTTCTTCTTTGGTCCGGATTTTTCTGCTGATTTTTCTGCAGCCACCCCCACATGAGCAAAGCCAGGAGGTGGTGGAGTGGTGAGAAGCTGGAAAAGGGATTGAAGTGGAATTACTGGGCCTTGGTGGGCAAGTGCTCCCCTGGAATAGCTTGGAAAGAAGAGCTGGAGGGAGGTCTCTGGTGCTCCAGATTCCTCCCAGGGACTCTGGAGATTTTCTGGAGATCTCCTGGAGATCTCCTGGAGATATTCTGGAGATCTCCTGGAGATATTCTGGAGATATTCTGGGCATCTCCTGGAGATAGATATTCTGGAGATCTCCTGGATGTCTCCTGGAGATATTCTGGAGATCTCCTGGAGATATTCTGGAGATATTCTGGACATCTCCTGGAGATACTCTGGAGATCTCCTGGAGCTATTCTGGACATCTCCTGGAGCTATTCCGGACATCTCCCTGAGATATTCCGGAGATATTCCGGAGATATTCCGGAGATATTCCGGAGATATCCTGGAGATCTCCTGGAGATCTCCTGGAGATATTCTGGAGATATCCTGGACATCTCCCGGAGATATTCTGGACATCTCCCGGAGATATTCTGGACATCTCCCTGAGATATTCTGGACATCTCCCTGAGATATTCTGCAGATATTCCTGAGATATTCTGGAGATATTCCTGAGATATTCTGGAGATACTCTGGACATCTCTTGGAGATACTCTGGACATCTCCTGAACATCTCCTGGAGATATTCTGGGCATCTCCTGGAGATCTCCTGGAGATCTCCTGGAGATCTCCTGGAGATATTCTGGAGATCTCCTGGAGATACTCTGGAGATATTCTGGAGATATTCTGGACATCTCCTGGAGATATTCTGGACATCTCCTGGAGATATTCTGGAGATCTCCTGGAGATACTCTGGACATGTACTGGAGATCTCCTGGAGATCTGGCCTATCCTACAGCACAAGATCCCCTTGGATCCCCAGCTTGTGGGCACCACAGTCCAACCGTGACCTTGAACTTGGGAGGAGGAAGGAGAGGAAAACCAGAACCTCTTCCACAGGGTGCTGGCTGGGTTTGGGAATATCCAGGTGGATCTCAGTGTGAAATTCTGGGGTTTTTTTTTCCCTGTCTCAGTGACCAGAAGGGCTCCAGGGTGGTGCTGCCCCTGATCCTGCCCTGCTTCTACCCCGAGCTCTTCATGCTCTACATGCTCTACCACGAGAGGGAAGACGACCTCTACTGCCAGGGAATTGTGGATCTCAGCCTCTTTCCCGACATCAAGCTGCTGGAATTCCTGGATGTGCAGAAGTGAGTGGCATTTTTCCACCCCAGGGTGCTGTGATCCCAGGGAAGGCCCTGGGAAGGATGTGTAAGATGTTGTTGGATCCACCACTGGATGGAATTTTCCCCAGTTTTTCACTGAATGTTTTCCCAGAATGCCAGAGGAATTCCTCCCTGGAATGACAATTTTGGCTAGTGGAAAGGTGGGGTTATCTCTACTAATTCTCATTTTTGTGTGGAAAACCCCATTTTTAGCTCACCAAAAGCTTTGCTCCAGCTCAGGCCCAATCAGCCAGAATTTATAAATATTTTGGAAAGGCCAGCAGTTCATTCCAGGGTATTTCTTGTCCAAATGTGGGCACACAGACCCTCAGGAGAGGGGAAAAGCTGTGGAGGCAGAGTTTTCCTTCATCCATTCCTGCTGGATCTGCCTTTGGAAGTGACGAGACCCAAGCAGCCTGGGAGCTTTCCTCAGGGATTTAAGGAAGGTGGCAGCAGACTCAGGGTCTCAGTTTGGTTCAGTCTAAAATCAGCGAGAGGAATTGGATCTAAAAGTGCCAAAATTCCTCACTGATTATCCCAGGATCATCCCTGAGTAAAACAAACGCTGTGCTCAGCTTCCTGAGGCCAATCCCAGCTGGAGCAGTGCCAGGAGAGGAGCAAACTCGGCCTCCAAGGCTTTGAGCAGGCTGGACAAGGAGATGGAGGAATCAGGAGGGATTTAGGGTGGAATCAGAGCTCCTAAATCTCTGTCCTCTCCTTCCAGGCACCTGTGGCCTCTCAAAGATCTCACCCTGACCACCAACCAGGTAAGGAGAACCCTCAGAGCCAGAGGGAGATGGAATTGGCGTTGGATAAGGATGGAGCTTCACCTAATTAACGCCAGCAATCAGAGCTCCAGGACTTGTGTGGATTAATGGTGGTGCAGAGTCGCTGCCCGTGGATTTCCACGGAGCTTTGTGTAGGATGCCGGCTCTGCTGCTGGTATTCCAAGACATCCATATCCAAGATATCCCTGTTTCCCTTCCAGAGGCGATCCCTGATCAAGGACAAGTGTTTCCTGTCTGCCACGGAGTGCCTGCAGAAGCTCATGTAAGTCCCTGTCCACCTCCTCCCACTCCAAGGGGATTTTTTTGGGAAATGCCATGAGAAAAAAGAAAAAAACATTTCAGGCCAACCTTCATTATTTAAAGAAAAGTTGATTGAGGTGGGATTTCTGTTTCAAAGAAAAGTAATTCCACTGAATTTTTTCCTCAAAAACTGTATGAAGACACATCAATTATATTTAAATCCAGCTATTCCTTGGCCAGTATTTTCCTATTATTTTGCACAGATGTTTCTTAAGAAGGAATTGTTCCTTGTGAGGGTGGGGAGGGGCTGGGATGGAATTCCCAGAGAAGCTGTGTCTGCCCCTGGATCCCTGGAAGTGCCCAAGGCCAGGCTGGATGGGGCTTGGAGCAACCTGGCATAGTGGAAGGTGACCCTGCCCATGGAATGGGATGAGATGATCCATAAAGTCCCTTCCAACCCCCAAACCATTCTGGGATGATGATCCCACAGAAAATCTTGGATGAAATGGAGTTCACTCGTGTCACTCTGCAGAGCAAACTGGGCTGGGATTTCCTGGTCATCCCAGAGCCCAGGACTCAGGAAGCTCCATGAGGTTTTATCCATCCCCTGGGGCATCCCAGGAGGTTGATGAGGCAAAGCCCAGCTCAGTTTAAGCTGAGCTTGAGGCCCAGCCTGGGGGATGGCACTGTGGTAACAAGCAGGAAGTTCAAGGGGAGCAGGGAAGTGGATCCATGAGATGGGAGCTCCTGAGGAGAGCCTCCCTACCAAATCCAACGTTTTGGTTTTCCTGGGAAAGGCAGCAGAGGCCACCTGCACCTGGACAGGGTGAGGAATGTCACATTCCACCTTGGAGATATCCCCAGGCACGACCTCAGTGACTCCTTCTCGGCGCAAAAAAAATTCGAGTCTCCTTGAATTCCTTCACTTTTTCATTTTTTTTTTTTTTTTTTTTTTTAAATCCTGCTTTTAACTGGGAACCTCTTTGGCTGTTTGGATCCCAACCAGCACCACGGTGGATCCCAGGGAGAAGCTGGAGATCCTGCAGAAGACCTATGAGGAGATAGAAGGCACGGTGTCCCGGCTGGTGGAGAAGGAATACAAGCTTCCCATGGATGACCTCCTGCCCCTCCTGATGTATGTGGTGTCCCGAGCCAAGTAAGTGGAATTCCTTCCCATCCCAGCCCCGTTGGAGTGGGATAGCTCAGGGAAAGGCCAGCCACATTTCCAGGCTGAATAATTCAAATTCAAACCTGGGATTTGCTTTGGGATGTGTTTTTTTTTTTTTTTTTCCAGAGCTGTTTTGGGGTTTCTGTGTGTTGGCCAGGATATGAAGTGACTGCGGAATTCCAGAGTGGCCATCTCTTATCCTAGAGGATAATTCAGGGTTCTCATGGAACTGAGGCCTCACCTGCACTCATTTTATCCAAAAAACAGGAACATGAAGCCTCCAAGGATGATTTTTGGTGCCTTCAAGGCACCTGCTCTATCCTACACCAATTTTCCATCCTCAGCAGGGCACTGGGATTCAGTTTGGAGACTGGGAAGGTCTCCAAAATTACTAATTAGACTTTTCCTGTGTGGGAATGACTGTGGATGTAGCACATTCCTGCCAAAGAAGCTCTGTCCTGCTTTCAGCAGGAATCTGCTCCCATCCACTCCATTTCCTTGTTTTTTCCCTGGCAAATTTAAATCAAAATCCTTGACTGACTCTTCCTGGTCTCCAAAAAAGGTGAAATGTTTGAAGTTAGGGGGGCATGAAATCCATAATTTTTAATTTTTTATGGAATTGTTAAGGTTGGAAATGATCCAGTCCAACCATCCAGCAGCAGCACCACGGATCCATGTCCCCAAGTGCCACATCCAGGGGTTTTGGGAACACTTCCAGGGATGGGGATTCCACCACTTCCCTGGGCAGCCCGTTCCAGTATTCCAGGAGGAAACTTTTCCTGATATCCAATCGAAACTTGAGGCTGTTTCCTCTCATCCTGCTGGAGGATGGAGGTTTTCTAGGGAGTTTCCTGTCTGGGAATGATCCAAGAGGGGAGGAATAAGAGAGTGGAAAATAAAGATGGAATTTTCTTAGGATGGAGCATCAGGAGTTGTGGCTGCTTCAGCCCTTTAATTGTTCCAAGTTGGATGGGGTTTGGAGCAGCCTGGGATAGTGGGAGAAGACTCTGCCTGGAAGTCCTGGTTTGGAACTGGATCATCTTTAAGGACCTTTTCCAACCCAAACCATTCTGGAATTCTGGGATTCTGTCTCTGCAGAGATCCAGCTATTCCCTGCACTCGGCACAAGGAACGAGCATTGGAATTCCAGAGTTGTCCCTCTTCTCTCCAAAATCCCAAACACACCCCGATTTCCCAGAGATCTGTTCCAGTTACTTTGGTTTTTTTTTTCCCTAGAATACAACACCTGGGAGCTGAAATCCACCTGATCAGGGATTTGATGGATCCCACCAACCAAGGAGGAATGTTTGACTTCCTGCTAACAGCCCTGGAGGTAAGGCAGGTTTTCCAACCCTGGAGGTTTTCCAGCAGTTCCAGTGGCAGCTGCAGGAGCCTGAGGAGCAAATGGAATTTTAGGGAATTTATTTCCCTGCTAGGCTGGCAAATATCCATGCAGGAGCCTCAATTTTGTCCCCAAATTCCCAGATTTCTCCTGAATGTGTTGCTGTTTTCCTTTCCCAGTCGTGCTACGAGCACATCCAGAGGATGAGACTCCACCCAAGGGAGAACTGCCACGTGTCCCACAGCTCCTGAGCCACGATCCAGAGGGAATTTCCCCCCTTCCTGCACTTCCCTGGACCAAACCCTGTTGGGAGAAGCAGGAATTGTGTCCTGGCTGCCTTTCAAAAGGGAAGAATTCTTCACCAGCTGAGCTTTTGCTGATCCTAAAGCAGACACAGGGATGGCTGAGGGCTGGAAGCTTCAACCTCCAACTTTTGGGAATCTCTTTCCAAGCAGAGAAGGTTTCTTTTGGTAGTTTTATCCCCTTTTCCTGCTCTGGATGTTTTATTTTTTTTTGCACTGGAGAACTGACAGAAAAAGAATAATTTATTTGATAGAAAGCACAAAAGGGATTTTTGATGGGACCATTTCTGCTTGGCAGGGCCAGGAGAGCTCATCCCACATTCCTAAACATTCCTGGAGAGAGAGGTGTTTTTTCCTGGAGGTTTAGCCCCTCCTATGGCAAACTCAGGACCTCTCCATTGCATTTTAAAGCTGCTATTCCCTGTTTTCCTTGGTTTATGATGCTCAAATATTTATAATTTATACTCTGCTGGCTCCTGTGAGACCTCAGGGATGTCACTCCTGCACCTTGGACAATCCTGTGCTGCTCTGGGCCTGGGAGAAGGGACAGATTTGTCCTGGATTTCTGGAAATTTCTCCATTTCTGAGAAAGAAAATAGAAAATCTGGAATATAAAATAAAACCCCACCTGGTTTTGTGCCCTGCCAAACCCGAGGTGCTTTGTGCTTGACCAGTGGGGTAAAAGCAGAGCAGAGCCAGGCTGGAGTTTGTGTTGCCTTTGGAAAAGGAATCTTTGGAATATTCTAAAATGGAGATTTGGGATCCTGTTCCCAGCAGACAAAAATAGTCCTGGCTGAGTTGCATTTTTAGAGCAAAAAGCTCTTTTTGACACAGATTTTTAACCTGATTTTTTTTTTTATTTTTCATTTTTTCAAGGTGACTTCAGGAAAACAAAACTCCCCAGGCTGTTTCCTCCTGTTTCTCACAAGTTTGATGCTTTAATAAATAACACACTGATTACAATAATTAATATATTGGTTTGACAGTATCCTAATGGATGTCTGACAGGAACTTTGTATTTAAATAAAGCTTTTAATTTTGAAGAGATTCCAGGCTCCACATGCTCCTTATTCCAATCTTTGTTGTCTTCAGGCATTTGGGAATTTTCTAAGTTGGGAAAACGTGGCTCCATGAGTGCCTTGATTCCTGGGAATGAAGACTTGGGAGTAGAAATTGTGGCAATAAATGGAATTTTTGTGCTTCTGTTCCCTGCTGGGTGAGTGAGGAGAACCTTGGCCTGAGCCAAGTTTAAAACCAACATGCAGTGAGGCAGGAATACAACACCAAATCCATGCTTTTCTCCCCCAAAAAAACCCCTGATTGTCAGCTTCAAACCTTGGTTCCTCACCTCTAGGAAATCTCCCTGGAGTCAGGTAAGGAAGAAAATTCCAGCGGCCTGTCTTGGAAACAGCCCTAAGGAACAGCTGGGAACTTGGAATGTCAGAGGTGCTTAAAACTGGAATTTTTTCCCTCTGAAGAGCCGCCCTGCCAGAGGCTGAGATGTCAATTAAAGCTGCTCATTAAAAAAACTCTGGATTTTCCACACGTTCTTCCATGCTCTGGGGAAGGATTTTTCATTTCAGGTACCACTTGCTACTCAAAAATGCACATTTCCTACCAGGAAAAAAAAGACATGCAAAATGCAGGTGGGTCCAGATTCCAGGGAATTTTCTGGAAAACCGAGAGGATTTGCAGCCTACTCCAGGGTTTTGCTATTGCACTTCCTGAACACCAAGTTTTTCATGGAGGAAGTTCTTGAGCAAGAATTCAAGTGAGCCCTAAAGTGCCAGCTAAAGGTTAACAGTGTGCAGCCATTTGTGCTTCCAGGCTTTGTTTCCAAGGAAAAAAAAAGGAGGGATCCCAAGGAGGGGTTTTTCTCTGGGAATATTTGGTGGCATTCAGGTTGGGAATTGTGCTGTGGAAGCGTTTGGTGTGGGCACCACAGCATGGCTTTGGGAGCAGCTCCTTCCTGCCTTCCCTGCTGGATCAAATCTCTCCTGGAGGGAATGCTGTGCCTTGGAATAGAGTGTGGGAAAGTGGGAATACATTCCAATTCCTCCTTTGCATTTGGAATTCATTATGGCAGGTTTTGCACTCCGATTTCAATCAGCTTCCCGATGGTGATGATGTTGAATTTAATCCTGAGATTCTCAGCTCTGGAGATCCCACTTTGGAAGACACAAGTGGAGTCAGAATTCCCACATCCAAGCTCCAGCTCCTGAGCCAGCTCAGGCTTCCATGGAAGCTCCAATTCCCTAAAAAAAAGGGAAGGAAAAGCTGAGCTGCAGCTGGAAGCAGGAGAGGTTTTAAAATCGCTGAGCTGGGACCGCACAAAGCTGAGCTCAAGTGGAGGGAAGCACAGGGAATTTGCTTCATTCCAATGTCACATTTGATCCACAGGGAATTCTTCCCTATTTTCCTGAGTGCCTGCTCCTAATCCTAAGGAAGATCTGGGTTTTTCCTTTTTTTTTTCCCCTATTCCCTGATTTTTTTCCCCCTAATTCCCTGCTCCCCCTGAGTAGAGCTCTTCGTACTGAACTCCAACAGCGGGAGGAGCCCCACCTTCTCCAAACCTTTTGGAAAAGAGCTGGAAAAGCAGGAAGTCAGAGCAGGGCTGTGTCTATGGCTGCTTTCAGGTGGTGGAGCAAAGCCTCAGGAGGAGGAGACAGGGAGGTCAGGTCCAGCTTCCTGAAATCTTCATTAGCACTTAATGAAGTCAGCACCTTCACCGTCCTCTTCAAGTCAAACACAGCGTGGAGCATTCCCAGGGTGGAAATGGCAGCTTTGGGAGTGTTCCTGGCTGAGGCTTCATCATCCAGGCCCTTTTCCAGGACTGAGATCCTGTTCTCTGCAATGACTTTCAGGAAGTTGTAGAATTCCTTGTAGTCGATGCCAGTGCAGGATTTCATGATCAGCTGAGGGAAGGGCGGGGAAAAACAGCATTGAAATGGGAATAACGCTGGAAAAATCACAGGAAAAATCACCAAAACTTGTTTTATCTGTCTGGAATTATAAATAATGATGTTTAAAGATTTTTTTTTAATTTTAGTTAGATCCAAAAGCAACAGGCTGTTTTTTCCAAGTCCTAAATGGCTGTGGGAGTGGGAACTGTTTTTGAGGGAAATCAACCTAGGAGAGGGAACAGACTCCAAAAATAACTTTACATTTGTTTTATCCATAGGATTTTGGAAGGAAATGGATTCTTTCCCAGCCCCAGCTTCCCTGGGAATTCTATCCCAGCCCTTCCCCACCTTCCCAGCCAGGAATTCCTTCCCAATATCCCATCCATCCCTGCCCTCTGGCGGTGGGAAGCCATTCCCTGTGTCCTGTCCCAAGTCCCTCTCCAGCTCCCCTGGAGCCCCTTTGGGCTCTGGAAAAAGCTCTGAGGTCTCCTTGGAGCTTCTCTTCTCCAGCTGAACATTCCCAGCTCCCTTGATCCTGAATATTTTTGAGAGGATAAATTAAAGAACAGCTTTCCAGATTTCCAGACACCATCCCAACCTGGATACAGCCATGAGCACAAGCCATTCCCAAGCTTTTTTAAGGAACACTTGACAGCAAAACGAACTTGTCCCCAATTCCTCCTTCCTTCTACAACATGGAAATTCCAGGTAGGAGGTTAAATATTTCAGCTCTAATAAAGGAGAGGGACAATCCATGCCTAAAATCCAGGATGCTGTTGTACCTGGCATTGGAGGTGCCAATCATCCATGGGGTCTTTCCACTGCTTGATTTCCCTCTGGACAGCGGCCAGCTCATCCTGCAGGAAGCACCACATGACAGCCACGTTGCAGCCATTCACCCAGTTGTGGTTGATGGAAATCGTGTCCTCCTGAGGGAATCAGTTGGGATCACAACAGAATAATTAATCACCAAGTCGTTAGGAAGAAGAAGAATCAAGTTATTAGGAAGAGAAATGTGGGAGAGAAGAGCTGGGATGTTCCTGAGAAGGGACATGTTTCCTTGGCAGCAATATCAGCTGGAAAAGTGCTTTTCCCCATGTCCCTAAACAACCAAAAATGTCCCTAATTCCACAAAGCACAAAGGTGGCAGAATGTGGCAGGGAGAGAGGGAAGTGGTGGATAATTTTGGGATGTAATCATGGAGAGCAATTTGTTAATTGTCCGTTATTAAATGGAAATTTACAGTTGAAACAAAGATTAAGAGCTGCACCCTGCGTCTATCACATCCAGAATCCTGTTCCTGAGGGACTGGAGGCATTTCTATCTCATCCAGAATCCTGTTCCTGAGGGACTGGAGGCATTTCTATCTCATCCAGAATCCTATTCCTGAGGGACTGGAAGCATTTCATGACAAAAGATCAGGAAAATGGGATACAGGCAGTGTGTTCATGGCATCCTCTCCTAAATTCTAATGGCCCAAGGAGCTTTTGATGTTTTTAGCATCACACAATTCCAGAATGGTTTGGGATGGAAAGGAATTTAAGGATCATCCCATTCCACCCCCTGCCATGGGCAGGGACACCTTCCAGTATCCCAGGTTGCTCCAAGTTAGAATTCTTTCCTCCTGAGAAGGATTTCCATCCCTTTCTCTTCCTTTTCCCCATAAGTCTTCCTCCTCCTCACCCCGATTCTGTGCTGCACCACAGAATTCCAGAATGGTTTGGGATGGAAGGGACATTAAAGCTCATCCCATGGGCAGGGACACCTTCCACAATCCCAGCTTGTTCCAAACCAAACCCAAGCTGGCCTTGGACACTTCCAGGGACGAGGCAGCCACAGCTCCTCTGGGAAACCAGGGCCTCCCCACCCATTTTCTTCCCAAGGACAAAGGATCAACCTTTTCCCTAGGGATCCCTCTAAACCCTTTACATCCCCATGAAACCTTTGGGATCCCACTTGACTTGGCCAAGCAGCACTGGAGCTGATCCCAGGCTGCTCCCTGAGTGATCCCAGTGCCCCTCACCAGGTTGTAAACCTGATGGTGCCATCCACTGGGAATGAAGACAATCTCTCCCGCTTCCTGCACAATCTCCAGGGGGGGCTGGCTCTGGCTGTATCGTGGATAAAGCCTCCTGTCCTGCAGGCTGGGAGCTGTCACATCGAAGGGCAGGTTGCCATGAAGATCCTTCAGGAATTCCTCCTGGCCTGCAGGGTACAGCAGCCACCTCTTCCTGCCACAGATGTTGGCTGACCAGCTGTAGGATCGGAACACGTCGGCATGGAAGGGTGTCCTGGGGAACGAAGGGTTAAAAAGTCTCGCATGGATTAAAGGCACTGACAGGCTGAGGTTCTGATCCCAACCATCCTCCTCCTCCTCATGGAGTTTTCATTGATTTTCTGGAGTTTTATCAATTAAAAAGACATTGTATTGATACTGATCCCAACCATCCTCCTCCTCATGGAGTTTTCATTGATTTTCTGGAGTTTTATCAATTAAAAAGACATTATAGTGATACTGATCCCAACCATCCTCCTCCTCCTGGAGTTTTCATTTATTTATGGAGTTTTATCAATTAAAAAGACATTATATTGATACTGATCCCAACCATCCTCCTCCTCATGGAGTTTTCATTGATTTTCTGGAGTCCTATCTATTAAAAACACATTGTATTGATCCCAAGCATCCTCATCCTCATGGAATTTAATTGGTTTATGGAGTTTTATTTATTAAAAAACCACTATAGTGATACTGATCCCAAGCATCCTCCTCCTCATGGAATTTTGGTTGGTTCATGAAGCTTTATCAATTAAAAAGACACTCTGTTCATATTGATCCCAACCATCCTCCTCCTCAGGGAATTTTCATTTATTTATGGAGTTTTATCAATTAAAGAAACACTACAGTGATACTGATCCCAACCATCCTCCTCCTCATAGAATTTTCATTAATTTATGGCGTTTTATCTATTAAAAACACATTATATTGATATTGATCCCGACCATCCTCCTCCTCATGGAATTTAATTGGTTTATGGAGTTTTATTTATTAAAAAAACACTATAGTGATACTGATCCCAACCATCCTCCTCCTCATGGAGTTTTCATTTATTTATGGAGTTTTATCTATTAAAAAGACATTGTATTGATACTGATCCCAACCATCCTTGTCCTCATGGAATTTTCATTGCTTCTATGGAGTTTTATCTATTAAAAAGCCACTACAATCCTATTGATCACAAGTATCCTCCTTCTCTTGGAATTTTGATTGGTTCATGGACTTTTATCAAGTAAAAAGACACTTTATTGATCCCAACCATCCTCCTCCTCATGGAATTTTCCTTGCTTCATGGAGTTTTATTTATTAAAATAACACTATAGTGATACTGATCCCATCCTCCTCCTCATGGAATTTTGATTGGTTCATGGACTTTTATCAATTAAAAAGACACTTTATTGATCCCAACCATCCTTCTCCTCATGGAATTTTGATTGCTTCATCGAGTTTTATTTATTAAAAAAACACTATAGTGATACTGCTCCCATCCTCCTCCTCATGGAATTTTCATTGATTTATGGAATGTTTAATATCCTCTGTGCTTCTCCCTTTGAATTTATCCCCCAAACACCCCAAGGGCAGGAGATTTTGTGATGGGACCTGATAAAAATGCTGCAAAAGCCACTTCCCAACCAACACTGGACTGAAATTTTCACCTGGACTCAGTCATCACTGCCCTTCCCAGGCTTTTCCTCACCCAAATGGCTGATGATCCCAAGGGAATTTCTGCTCTAAAACATTATATAATCCACAGGATGATTTTTTTGCAGGTTTTGTGTGCACAGTTTGGGGTTTTTCCTTATCTGACTGCACAAGGTCAGCTCACACCCTGAGCCAAGGGAGCTGCTGGCAAACAAGACCTGCCTCTGCTCTCCTGAAAAAAACGGGATAATCCCTTGGGATATTCAACTAAAAAATGAATTTATAAGAATGAGAGAGGCCTGAGTGCCTTACCATGAGCCCTTGGGTCCCATGTAGACAAATCTGTAATCATCCACAGCCACAGCATCCCAGTACTCATTGAGCCAGTCCGAGGAGAAGAACACAGGGGTGGTGTAAACATCCTGCTCTGGGAAAGCTCTGCAAACACCAAGGAAAATGGGAAAAGAGCTCAGGGAAACAGGACACTGCTCCTCCTCCAAGGTTTACATGGGAACAGCAGGCAGGAATGGTTTGTGTCCTGGAATCCTTCAAGATCATCTCATTCCAACCTCCCTGGGACACCTCCCACCTGGCCTTGGGCACTTCCAGGGATCCAGGGGCAGCCACAGCTTCTCTGGGAATTCCTTCTCCAACATCCCAGGGAAGAATTCCCTCCCCAACATCCCAGGGAAGAATTCCCTCCCCAACACCCCAGGGAAGAATTCCCTCCCCAACACCCCAGGGAAGAATTCCCTCCCCAATATTTCTGGGAATTCCCTCCCCAGTATGCCAGGGAAGAATTCCCTCCCCAACACCCCAGGGAAGAATTCCCTCCCCAACACCCCAGGGAAGAATTCCATCCCCAACATCCCAGGGAAGAATTCCCTCCCCAATATCCCAGGGAACAATTCCCTCCCCAGCATCCCAGGGAAGAATTCCCTCCCCAATACCCCAGGGAAGAATTCCCTCCCCAACATCCCAGGGAACAATTCCCTCCCAACATCCCAGGGAACAATTCCCTCCCAACATCCCAGGGAACAATTCCCTCCCCAATATTTCTGGGAATTCCCTCCCCAATATTTCTGGGAATTCCCTCCCCAATATTTCTGGGAATTCCCTCCCCAGTATTTCTGGGAATTCCTGACCTGCTGAGGTGCCAGTCCTTGAGGTAGAGGCAGCCCCTGGAGGAGTGATATCCATTCTGGATGTATTCCTGCCAATATTTCACATATTCCTTGAAGGGCAGCTGCTCCTTGGGGTTGGAATTGTATTCCTTGACATCACAGTTGGCAACAGGGACCACGGCTTCTCCTGCAAGGAAAATTCCTCAGGAATGAGGTGAAGAATTCAACTCCCTCAAGCTCATCCCCCTGCAGCAGCCTTGGAATGCTGGGCCTTCAGATGTTCCCAAAAAAACCACATAAAGCACCGATCCCTATCCCAGAATCGTCATTCCAGGGAAAAAATATCCAAATTCGGTGTTATTTATTTAAAGTGACCTGAATTCTCCTGGTATTTCCTTCATGTGACCTGAATTTCCCAGTTATTTGTGTAAAATGACCCCAATTTTTCCTCCTGAGCTCCCATAGGATGGGGGCATTGATTATTATTTCATATAGCAAATATATTAATTATTATTATCTAATTATTCTGTTATTAACCAATAATTACTAGTGAATATTTAGAAGCGTTATCTCTATTAATCATAAATATTATTTACATCAGTTATCATCTGTATATTCATTATTCCTAAGTTTATTTGATATTTTATAATAAGAATATTATTTTAATATATATAATGTATTATTTTATAATAATTT
>VZRZ01002787.1:9335-22116 GCA_013398175.1 Climacteris rufus | reverse complement strand
GGGAGGAGTTTGGGGAGGTGCTGGAGCAGGTATGGGAGGCTCTGGAGGTGGTTTGGGAGGTTCTGGAGGTGGTTTGGGAGGCTCTGGAGGTGGTTTGGGAGGTTCTGGAGGTGGTTTGGGAGGTTCTGGAGGTGGTTTGGCTCTTGGCAGCGCAGAGAACTGGTGTCTCTGGCCCGGTGTTTGGGCTTTGCTGCTCTCGGGGGGCAGCTCCAGGGCAGAGGCACCAACCCAGGGGTTCCTCGGCAGCTGCTGAGCTCGGGGCAGCGGCAGCTCCTGCTCTGTGAGACGCTGACCGAGACGGTGTATGGGGACCGGGGCCAGCTCATCAAGTCCAAGGAGAGGAAGGTGTTCCTGCTCAACGACATGCTGGTCTGTGCCAACATCAACTTCAAGTACGTGCTGGGCACCCCCACGCCCCAGAATGGCTTCGTGGAGCACCAACACAGCCCCGTCCCCCTTCCCCACCTCCATCGGCTCCCTGGGATTTCAGGGATCTGCCCCTAAACCTTTTATAGACCTTGGGTTTGGGAGGGACCCACCTAGTTTGGGGTTTCTCTGCCCACTTTTGGCCTGTCCCCATGCCCAGCCTCCACCCCCTGCTGCTGTGGGATCTTGGAGCCACTGTGGGGTCCAGGAATGTGCTGGGCTTGGTGGAGGTTGATGGTTGGTGCAGCCAAGGGGAAAACCTTCCCTGAATCCCACAAAACCCCACTTAATCCATCCTTTTTCCCCTTTTCCAGGCCGGTGCCCGCAGGGTAGGTGCCAGGTGTGGTGTGCTGTGCTGTGTGCCCCACATTTGGGGGTTCCTGCACGGTGTGGGGTCCCACGGGGGACGTGGCCTGCGGGACACACTTTTTTTTGGGGGAAAAATACGGGTTTTTTGACGTGGATTTCTTGCCTTGGCAGAGGCCAGCTGGAAATCAGCAGCCTGGTGCCCCTGGGCCCCAAATACGTGTTGAAGTGGAGCACGGCCCTCCCGCAGGTGCAGGTGGTGGAGGTGGGGCAGGAGAGCGGCGCCTACGACAAGGACAACGTGGTCATCCACAACGCCGGCGCCCGCAGGCACGCGCCCGCCGGGCAGGCGGCCCACAGTGAGCGCCCACCCCTCTTCCCGGGAATGCCTGCCTGGAGCGGGATCTGGGGGTTTTGGGGGTCTCACCGCTCCGGGAGGCGCTGGAGTCGCCGTCCTGGAGGTGTTTCAGGAGCGCCGCGGCGCTCGGTGGGGCTGGGGAGGAGCTTGGGCTGGGACTCGGAGGCTTTTCCGACCTCGTGGGCGCTGTGGTGCTCCCTGGACCTCAAATCTGCCTTTTTCCACCCAAAAGATAAGGTGTACCTGGGGCCCCCGCGGCTCTTCCAGGAGCTGCAGGACCTGCAGAAGGACCTGGCGGTGGTGGAGCAGATCACGCTGCTCATCAGCACCTTGCACGGCACCTACCAGGTACCCGCGGGCAGCGCCCGGGGCCGCTGGGCGCCTCCTCGGGGCAGCCGCCCTGACCCTCCCTGGTGCCCCGCAGAACCTGAACATGACCGTGGCCCAGGACTGGTGCCTGGCCCTGCAGAGGATGATGAAGGTGAAGGAGGAGGAGATCCACTCGGCCAACAAGTGCCGCCTGCGGCTCCTGCTGCCCGGGAAGCCGGACAAGTGAGTGGGGATTGTGGCTGGGCTCTTCCCGCCCCGCGGAGGAGGAGGAGGAGGCTGAAGAAGGCTTTGTCCCCCCAGGTCTGGGCGCCCCATCAGTGTCATGGTGGTGTTCATCACCCCCAACCCCCTGAGCAAGATCTCCTGGGTGAACCGGCTGCACCTGGCCAAGATAGGACTGCGTGAGTCCTGCGTTTTCCCAGGAAAAGCCGGATTTGGGAGCGGGATGGGCTGGCATCAGTGCCAAACCGGGCAGGGGGAGAACTGGGAGTGAGGTTCTGGAGGATATTTGGGAGGTTTTGGAGAAGGTTTTTGGGAGGTTCTGGAGGATGTTTCTGGAAGGCTTTTGGAGAAGTTGGAGAAGGTTTGGGAGCTTTTGGAGTTTTTTGGGAGCTTTTGGAGAAGGTTTTTGGGAGCTTTTGGAGAAGGTTTTTGGGAGCTTTTGGAGTTTTTTGTGGGAGCTTTTGGAGAAGGCTTGTGGGAGCTTTTGGAGAAGGTTTGGTTTTTGGAAATGCTGGGAATTGGCGGTTCTGGCTCCATGTTTGGGGTTTGCTCTGGTGTCGAATCTCGGGGTTGGAGTCAGAAGCTGATGGATTTCTGTGCCAGGGCTGACCCATTTTCCATGGAATGGGATGAATGAGGGAGGAGCTGCCCCTCATCCCAGTCCCTGTTCCCACATCACTCCGTCAACAACAACAACAACAACAATTTGAAGGAAGAAAACCCAAAATATTTAAAATCCCATTGGAGCTCTCGGATCTCCCCGGGCTGGAATAAATTGTGATTCTCTTGTTTATAACAGTTTTTTATTTTTCCCTATTTTATTTTGAATCTGGGATGCCTGGGGGATAATTCTGGCTCCACGAGTTCGAAATGAAAACACATCCAAGCCTAATGTGAGGGAACACATTAAGATGGAATATTTTTCCCATATATTTGGGTTTGGGGGCTTTTTTTACCTCCACACTGGAATAATTTGGAGAAGGGAGTGAGGTGCATCCCAAATCCATGGATAATGGTGGGTTGGGAGTGGGGAGGAGACCCCAAATGACAAATTTTGGGGTCTGGATCATCCCTGCCCTCCTGCTTTTCCACAGGGGAGGAGAACCAGCCGGGCTGGCTCTGTCCCGACGAGGACAAGAAGAGCAAAGCTCCATTCTGGTGTCCCATCCTGTCCTGCCACATGCCAGCCTTTTCCTCCAAAGCCTTGGATCTGCAGGTGAGAGCCGGCGCCAGCCCCTGCGCCATCCCCCTGCCCTCTGAGCCAGCATTTTGCGGGGGAAAAGGCACAAATCCCACAGTGGATGGGCTGGAAAAGTTGGTTGTGCAGGCAGGAATTGGTGCAATCCGAGGTGGGAAGTTGGGAATGCCAGCTGGATCCCAAGGTTTGGGGGATGCACTGACATCCTGCCTGTGTTGGGGTGATTTGGATTCTCTGTCCCCCATTCCCTGTTGCATCCATAATTTTGGGAGGAAAGGCACAAATCCCATAGTGGATGTGCTGGAAGAGTTTGTTTTAAAGGCAGGAATTGGTGCAATCCACCCTAGAAAGTTGGGAATACCAGCTGGGCTGTGGCTGGATCCCAAATGTTGGGGATCCTGCCTGTTTTAGGGTGACTTGGGTTCTCCATCCCCCCTTCCCCTTTATATCCTTGATTTTGGGAAGAAACACAGAAATCCAATGTTGGATGGGTGGCCAGGTTGGTTGCAAAGGCAGGAATTGGTGCAATCCACCCGGGAATGCTGGGAACAGCAGCTGGATCCCAAATTTTGGGGGATGCACTGACATCCTGCCTGTTTTAGGGTGGTTTGTGTCCTCCATCCCCCATTCCCTGTTGCATCCATAATTTTGGGAAGAAAGACAAATCCAATATTGGATGAGTGACCAAGTTGGTTGTGAAGGCAGGAATTGGTGCAATCCACCCTGGAACATTGGGAACAGCAGCTGGATCCCAAATTTTGGGGGATGCACTGACATCCTGCCTGTGTTGAGGTGGTCTGGGTTCTCCATCCCCCCTTCCCATCCATAATTTTGGGAAGAAAGACAAATCCAATATTGGATGAGTGACCAAGTTGGTTGTGAAGGCAGGAATTGGTGCAATCCACCCGGGAATGCTGGGAACAGCAGCTGGATCCCAAATTTTGGGGGATGCACTGACATCCTGCCTGTTTTAGGGTGGTTTGGGTTCTCCATCGCCCCTTTCCTTTTACATCCATTGTTTTGGGAGGAAGGAGAAATCCAGTGTTGGTTGGGTGGCCAGGTTGGTTGTAAAGGCTGGAATTGGTGCATTCCACCCTGGAATGTTGGGAATACCTTGTGGGTTGTGTCTGCATCCCAGTTTTTTGGGGTTCCCACTGCCACGCTGTTTGGGATGATTCCCCCCTCTCTCCCCAGCTCGGAGCCGCCGTTCACAATCCCGTTCATTCCTCGCTCCTGGGATTCTCCGCCGTCAGCACCTCCCTGCCCCAGGGCTACCTCTGGGTGAGCACCTCCCCCCAAAACGGGGCCAAACCCCCGGATTTGGGGTCGTTTTTGGCCGGAGTCCCTTTTCCGTGGGATCCTGGGGTGGTTAATTCCCGTTTTCCCTCCCCCTGCAGGTCGGAGGGGGCCAGGAGGGTGCGGGGGGGCAGGTGGAGATCTTCTCCCTGAACCGCTCCGTGCCCCGCACCGTGAAGTCCTTCCCGGTGGCCTCGCCGGTGCTGTGCATGGAATACATCCCGGAGCCGGATCCCGGTGATCCCACGGGCTCCCAGGAGCCCCGGAACGCCGCGGATCAGGCGCCTTCCTCCCCCCATCCCACCGTGTGCCTTGGGCTGCAGGACGGGAGGTGAGCGCTGAGCCCCGCGGCCGCCCCGGCACATCCCAAATCTCCCGGTCCCAGATCTCCTAATCCCGAATCTCCCAGTCCTGAATCTCCTAATCTTGAATCTCCTGGTCCCGAATCTCCCCTGGAACATTGGGAACAGCAGCTGGATCCCAAATTTTGGGGGATTTCCTGTCCCAAATCTCCTAACCTTGAATCTCCTGGTCCTGAATCTCCCAGGCCCAAATCTCCTAATTCTGAATCTCCCTGCCCAAATCTCCCTGTCCGCAGTCTCCCAAATCTCCTGGTACCAAATCTCCCTGTCCCCAGTCTCCCTGTCCCCAGTCTCCCAATCCTGAATTTCCCGGTTCCAGATTTCCTAATCCCGAATATCCCAGTCCCAAATCTCCCTGTTGCAAATCTCCTGGTCCCAAATCTCCTAATCCTGAATCTCCCATATCTCCTGGTCCCAAATCTCCCGGTACTGAATCTCCCTGTCCCCAATCTCCCTGTCCCCAGTTTCCCAGTCCTGAATCTCCTGGTCCCAAATTTCTTAATCCTGAATCTCCCTGTCCCGAGTCTCCCTGTCCCCAGTCTCCCAATCCTGAGTTTCCCAGTCCCAAATCTCCCAAATCTCCTGGTCCCGAATCTCCCTGTCCCCAGTCTCCCAGTCCTGAATCTCCCGGTCTTGAATCTCCCGGTCCCAAATTTCCTAATTCTGAATCTCCCAGTCCCAAATCTCCCGAATCTCCTGGTCCCAAACCTCCCTGTCCCGAATCTCCCAATCCCGAATGTCCCAATCCCGAGTCTCCCGGTCTGGAATGTCCCGATCCCGAGTCTCGGTGTTCCCTCCGCAGCCTGCTGGTGTACGGGAGCGTGGACACGGGCACGCCGTGCCTGCTGAGCTGCCGCGTCCCGGGAATGTCGCCCGTCCTGTGCCTGCGGCACAGCCCCGAGTTCCTGTTCGCGGGGCTGCAGGACGGCAGCGTGGCCGCCTATCCCAGGAACAGCGGTGAGGGCCTGGATTCCGCTGGAATCCCCCCAAATCCCCTGGGATGAGGGGTTCTCTGTGCTCAGCTGGGGGTGAATCCCGGTTTTGGGTTCCCCTGACCCTGCCAGTTTGGGGTGATGCTGCCCTTCCCTCCCCCAGCTCCGAGCCGCCCTTCACAATCCCGTTCATTCCCCGCTCCTGGGATTCCCTGCCAAGAAATCCCCATTTTTCATATTTTTACCAACATTTCATCCTTCCCTGTGCAGCCCCATGGCAGGAAAATGCAATTTTTCACTGGTGGATCCAAAGCAAGCTCATTTTGCAGGAAAACACTGGGAAAAGTGTCCTGCAGAGGGCACCCCTTGGGGGCTGCAGGGAGGATCCAGGGATGGGATGCACAAGGAATTGGAGCTTTTGCCTTCCCAAAATTCCCGTTTTTAGAGCTGTAAATGGAGTTGATCCCCTCCAACCCTCACCCGTGCTTGATTTGGGGTTTATTTTCCCTGGATTTGGCTCAGGCCGAGGGTTCAGCTCGTTGGGATCCGTCTTTCTCAGGAATTCCTTGTTTGGATTGGGAAACACCTTCTCTTCATCACTAGGGGGTAGCAAAGAGCCTGGAATCCTGTGGAATTTGGCCAATTTTTGGACAAAACTCCTCGTTTTCTGCAGGAAAGCCTGCAGGAAGCAGCACCTGAGTCCATCCCAAGCCGCCAATTCCCGTAAAATTGGATTTTGGGATTCTGCACATCCCTTTTCCCAAATTACAGCAGCCCTGGGAGCCAATTAAAGTGATTTTAAATTAAATTTTAATTGTCTAAATACACCTCGATGGCAGATAGCTGGGGAACGGAGTTTTTAATCTCATCCCAAATTTTTTGGAAGGAAAAAGCTTCCCTGAAATAGCTCGTTTTTCCCTGGAAATTGGGATTTGATAAAAGGAGAGGGGGCTGCAAACCCCTGCAGGGCTTGGAGCATCCAGAGGGCTCCTTATCCCTCAGATCTGAGGGTTTGATTTAAAAAAACCTGGATTGGGAATAAAAATAAGGAGAGTGGGGATGTGTTGGAGCCACTGGCAGTGGATTCATCCCGCTCCAGGTTGGGAGCTGTTCATTCACAGACCCTCTGGATGGGCCCTGGGGTGGCCCTGCAGGAGCAAATTGATTGAAAAAAGGGGATTTTTGGCTTTTCCAAGGAGGAACATTCCCAGATGCCACAGGCTTGTTCCCTGCTCCAGAGCTGTTGGCAGCGGGAAAAGGGATTTTTGGGGATGTTGGGAAGCGGGAATGACCCTCTCCTGCTTTGGGCTGTGGCTTTAGGGACAGCCTGGGGACGGGAGGGGCTCCCAGTGACCCCGGCACCGTCTGGGGGGGTTGAATCCCCTTTATCCTGAGCTGTGATCCTGCTGTGATCCCGCTGTTACCCCATCATGATCCCGCTGTGATCCTGTTGTGACCCCGCTGTTACCCCGTCGTTACCCCATTTTACCCCGCTGTTAGCCTGCTGTGACCCCGTTACCCTGCTGGTACGCTGCTGTTACCCCATCATTACCCCGTTGTTACCCTGCCAATGCCCCGCCGTTACCCCATTGTTACCCCACTGTGACCCCACTGTTCCCCTGTCATTACCCCACTGTTACTCTCTGTTACCTCACCATGACCCTGCCGTGACCCCGCAGTTACCCCGCAGTTACCCAACAGTTACCCCGTTGTTACCCCATCATTACCCTGTTGTGACCCCAGTTACCCTCTGTTACCTCTGTTACCCCATTGTTACCCCATCATTACTCCTCTGTTACCCTGTCATTACCCCACCGTTACCCCATTGTTACCCCATCATTACCCCATCGTTACTCCGTCATTACCCCATTGTTACCCTGCCATGACCCCGCTGTTACCCTGCTGTTATCCCACTGTGACCCTGCTGTGACCCCATTGTTACCCCTCCGTTACCCCATTGTTACCCCATCGTTACCCCTCTGTTACCCCGTTGTTACCCCATCGTTACCCCTCTGTTACCCCGTTGTTACCCCATCGTTACCCCTCTGTTACCCCGTTGTTACCCCATCGTTACCCCTCTGTTACCCCGTTGTTACCCCATCGTTACCCCTCTGTTACCCCGTTGTTACCCCGCCGTTATCCCGTTGTTACCCCACCGTTACCCCTCCGTTACCCGTCCGTTGTCCCGTGCAGGGGGTCTGTGGGAGCCGTCGGTGTGTCCGGCCGTGCTGGCGGTGGGCCGGTGCCCGGTGCGGGCGCTGCTGGCGCTGGAGGAGACGCTGTGGGCCAGCTGTGCCAACCGTGTGGCCGTGCTGGACGCCGCCGCGCTGCGCCCGCAGGTACGGACCCGCCGCTCCGGGAATCCCCCGGCTTTCCCTCAGAGCCTCCTCCCCGCCTGGGAATGCCGCAAACACACCCCCCATCCCGGTTTTCTGCACGGCCTTTCATTCCCAGTTTTCTGCCCAACCCAACCTCTGCTACCATTTCTGTGCCCAAACTTTTATTCTCATTTTGTGCCCAACCCAACTTTTCATTCCCATTTTTTTTCCTGACCCAACCATTTATTCCATTTTTTCCCAACCCAACCTTTTATTCCCAATTTTTTCCCCAACCCAACCTTTTACACCTATTTTTTTTCTCAATCCAACCTTTTATTCCCATTTTTTTTCCAATACAACTTTTTATTCCCATTTTTTTTCCTGACCCAACCATTTATTCCCATTTTTGTGCCCAACCCAACCTTTTATTCCCTTTTTTTTTCCAATCCAACCTTTTATTCCCATTTTTTTCCAATCCAACCTTTTATTCCCATTTTTTTCCCAACCCAACGTTTTATTCCCACTTTTTCCCTGACTGAACCATTTATTCCCATTTTTGTGCCCAACTTTTCATTCCTTTTTTTTTTCCCAAACCCACATTCTATTCCCATTTTTTTCCCAACCCAACCTTTCATTCCCATTTTTCTGCCCAACCTTTTATTCCCATTTTTTTTCTCAAACCCACATTTTATTCCCATTTTCGTGCCCGACCTCTCATTCCCATTTTTGTGCCCAACCCAACCTTTCATTCCCATTTTATTTCCCGACCCAACCATTTATTGCCATTTTTGTGCCCAACCTTTTATTCCTGTTTCTTTTCCCAACCCAACTTTTCATTCCCATTGTTTTCCCAATCCAACCTTTCATTCCCATTTTTTTTCCAACCCAACCTTTATTCCCATTTTGTTTCCCAAACCCACCTTTTATTCCCATTTTTGTACCCAAACCAACCTTTATTCCCATTTTTTGTCTGTTCCCTCTCACGTTGGAGGAATCCCAGGTGTCTCCTGCAGCTCCATCATCAGGGAAAGCCGAATTGTTGCTTTTTTCCTTAAAAACCTCTTTTTCCCCCACCTTTAATTTTCCCATTTAGTGCCCAAACGTGGTTTCCATAAATCCAGCTGGGGAATAATTCCTTGGAGCCTGGATTCCTCTCCAGGCTCCCATTTTTTTTTTATGGCAGGAGGGATTTTTTTTGCAGCAGGAGGAAAAAAAAACAAGGAATGGGGAAGATGCAGAGGGAATGGTGCAAACTGGATTTGATGGAGAGCTGTGGGAAATGGGCTTGGATGTGACTCTGGGAATGAAGCAGCAGGGAATAAATCCCATGTGGGATGGGGAATGAGGGGAAATCACCTAAAATTCCCTAGGATCTGGGAAGGATTTTTTGGGAGGCGCTTCCTGCCGGCCCTCTCTGGGAATGGGATCAATCCCAGCTCCGTTTTTTTCCGCTATAAATTAAATTTTCAAGCCCAGGGATGATTTTGATGGGGAAAATAAAAGGTGTTTTTCCTGCAGTTTGAGAGGGAAGTGCTCCAGTGGGGAATTTGGGAAGCAGCTGGACCAATCCCTGCTGCCCAGTGTGGCGGGATTTCTGGGATTAGAGGAAGCTGGAAGATCTCATCCCGTATTGGGAGGGGTTTGTAGCTGGATTTACTCTGGGAATTGAAGCTTTTAAGGAAGGACCTAAACCTGGGGTGATGGAAAAGGCTGAAATCCCAAAAAAACACCCAGGCAGGGTTTGGAGAAGGGCTGGATTCTGTGTTCCCCAGAGCTGGTGGGGAGGGCTGGGAGCTCGGGATTCCCTGAGGAGCTCTGCATCCCTAAGGAAGGGTCCCACTGCTGTGATTCCCTCTGGGAATGCCCTCCTAAGGCAGGGGGATTCCCACTGCTGTGATTCCCTCTGGGAATGCCCCACAGCAAACGTTTGAGGCGCACCCGGAGCCGGGGGCCGGCGTCACGCACATGGTGAAGGCCGGGAGCGGCGTCTGGATGGCCTTTTCCTCGGGATCCTCCATCCGCCTCTTCCACACCGAGACCCTGGAGCACCTGCAGGAGATCAACATCGCCACCAGGACCACCTTCCTGCTGCCCGGTGAGCCCGCCCACGCAGCCTGCCGTCCGTCATTAGTCAGCCAGGGCTCCTTAATTAATCAGCCTGGGGTCGTTAATCAGCCTGGGGTCGTTCATTAGCGAGGCCTCAGCCCAGGGGGTTCCCGGGGGGAGCTGTCCCCGGGGTGGTTCCCAGAGGAACTGGGGCAGGATAAAGGTGGGAAGGTTTGGGTTTGGAGCTTCATGGAGTGAAGGGATGGAGCGGGAGTGGCTCTGTGTCCCTGGGGGCATCCCTTGGGCTCCTGTTCCTGAACCTTATCCATGGATCCCGTCCCTGTGTCCGGCTTTGTCCTGGGGCTCCCGTTCCTGGACCATATCCCAGTATCCCTTCCTTCATCCTGTCTTTGTCCTGGTCATCCCATTCCTGCACTTTATCCATGGATCCTTGTGTCCAGTGTTGTCCTGGGGCTCCTGTTCTGAACCTTATCCATGCATCCCATCCCTGTGTCCGGCTTTGTCCTGGGGCTCCCATTCCTGATCCTTATCCATGGATCCCATCCCTGTGTCCGGCTTTGTCCTGGGGCTCCCATTCCTGAACCTTATCCATGTGCCCCGTCCCTCATCCCGTCTTTGTCCAGGTCATCCCATTCCTGAACCTTATCCATTTATCCTTTCTATGCATCCCATTCTTGCACCTGTGATCTCATTCCCGCACCTTATCCCTGCTGTGAGTGCATCCATGTGCCCCCTCCCTCATCCCATCTCTGTCCTGGTGCTCCCATTCCTGCACTGTATCCCTGCTCTCCATCCCTCCACGTGGGGTGCATGGAAGGGGTACCTGGATTCCGGCTTTTCTTTGTATCCTTGCATCCCATCCTTGTATCCCATCCTTGCATCCCATCCTTGGATCCCATCCCACGCTGTGCCTGCATCCCAGTGTGCATCCTTGCACCCTTGTGCATTCCCACTCCTGCATCCCTACATCCCATTTTCGCACTTGTGGGACAGCCTTGGACCCATCCTTGCAGCTGTGTCCCCATCCCTGCATCCCATCTCCGCCCCCATGGATCCTTCTGTGCATCCCTGCATCCCATTTTTGCACTGGGCCTGAATCCTTGTTCCCCATCCTTGCTCCCACATGTCCCAATGTGCATCCGTGTCCCCCATCCCTGTTCCCCTGCACATTCCCGTGTGCATCCTTTGTCCATCCTTGCACTCCACCCTTGTTCCCACACACATTCCCATGCCCATCCTTGTCCCCCATCCTCGTTTCCGTGCACATCCCTTTGTGCACCTTTGCTCCCCATCCCTGTTCCCTGGCACATCCCATCCTTCTTCCCATGCACCTTCCCACGTGCATCCTTGTCCCTCATCCTTGGACCCCATCCTTGTTTCCATGCACATTCCCACGTGCATCCTTGGACCCCATCCATGTTTCTATGCACATCCCACGTGCATCCTTGTTCCCCATCCTTGCCCCATCCTTGTTCCCCATCCTTGTCCCTCATCCTTGGACCCCATCCTTGTTTCCATGCACATTCCCTTGTGCATCCTTGTTCCCCATCCTTGCCCCATCCTTGTTCCCCATCCTTGTCCCTCATCCTTGTTCCCCATCCTTGTTCCGCACCCTTGCACCTCATCCTGGGACCCCAGCCTTATTCCCATTCACATTCCCATGTTCATCCTTGTTCCCCATCCATGTTCCCGATCCTTGTTCCCCATCCTTGCTCCTGTGCACGTCCCCTTGTGCATCCTTGTCACCCATCCTTATTCCCACGTGCATCCTTGTCCCCCATCCTTGTTCCCACACCTCCACCCACCCCCACACTTCCATTGCCCTATTCCCTGTTTTCTGCCCAGTCCCCCCATCCCGCTCCCTCTCCAGGTTATCCCAGCCTCATTCCCGCTCCGCAGCTCCATAATCCCTCCATTAGTTCCAAGCACAAGACTCCTGTCAGTCCCTTTTTTTCCCTTTTTCCCTGTTTTTTTGTCCATGTTCAAATATTCCTCACTTCCTGGGCGAGGGAGCGTTGGGATTGGCACAATTTGGGACTGGTGCTCCCTCATCCTTTGGGTCTTGGCAGGTGATTAATAAACCCCCCGGAGCTGCTTCTCCGTGGATTTATGGCTTTCCCGACTCCGACGCCAAGTCCTTGCCATGAAATATTCATTCGCCATTAGAATCTCACTTTTCTCCTGTTTCTTTTTTTTTTTCCCTCTTTTTACTTATTTATGTTTTTAGCACTTTCCCTGCCGGGAAGGACTCGGTGTGGAAGTGCTGAGGGTTTCCAAAGGATGAAAAACCCATGGCCAGTGTATTTATTTGGGAGTTCTGCTGCAAAATCATCCCTGATCCTTGATTTTGTGTCATTCCCGTTTCCCCAGGGCAGAAGCACGTGCGTGTCACCAGCCTCCTGATCTGCCAGGGCTCCCTCTGGGTGGGCACGGACCAGGGAATCATCGTCCTGCTCCCGGTGCCGCGCCTGGAGGGCATCCCCAAAATCACCGGTGAGCTCCCAAACCCCTCCACGGGGAACGGGTCACCGAGCTCCGGGCTCGTTTGTAGCCAAATCCCGCTGTTTTCCCCCAGGGAAAGGCATGGTGTCCCTGAACGGCCACGGCGGCCCCGTGGAGTTCCTGGCGGTGGCTCTGAGCACTTTGGCCCCCGACGTCCTCAAGGGCGACCAGGAGGAGGAAGAGGAGGGTGAGGAGGAGAAAGCCGCGGATCTGGAGGGGCCCCCGCCGCGGGAGCTGAGGAAAAAAGGGATTTTGCTGCAGTACCGGCTGCGCTCCACGTCCCACCTGCCGGGGCAGCTGCTGTCCGTGCGGGACGCGCCGCCCGCGCCGCCGGGCCACGCCGAGGA
Source organism: Climacteris rufus (assembly GCA_013398175.1). Lineage (NCBI taxonomy): Eukaryota > Metazoa > Chordata > Aves > Passeriformes > Climacteridae > Climacteris > Climacteris rufus. Next base: position 9,452 of record VZRZ01002787.1, on the reverse strand, counting down.
GGACGGCTCCATCTACGAGCTGGCCGACGAGCCCGACGTGTGGGTGCGCAGCCGGCCCTGCGCCCGCGACGCGCCCCGCAAGGAGATCTCCTCGGTGGCCGTGGTGTCCGGCGGCCG